>JAJEJO010001593.1:0-121382 GCA_020662805.1 Glaucomys volans | reverse complement strand
AGCGGCGGGCGGGCGGCGGGGGGCTCCACCGAGGCGGCGGCGGCGGCCGAGGGGGCGGGGGCGGGGGCTCCCGGGCCCCGCCCCGCCCGCGCCTCCAGCCGCGAGGTGGCGCGCGCCTCGGCCGTTGGGCTTGCGCTGGAGGGCGGGCGGGGCGGCGAGGCGCGCGGGGAGGTACCGCCGAGGGAGCGACCCTGTCCGGCCACCCCGCGCCTCTGGCCCGCGGCCCTGCCGGCGGCCGACCTGGGGTCTAGTTGGTGTCTCACTCACCGCTACACTGGCGCGCTCAGAGGGCTGGGGTTCGAATCCCGCGGCCGCGGGCAGCGGGCTCCGAGCAGCCCCACCCCTCCAACCGCTGACTGTGGTGACCTTGAGCGAGTTACTTCGCACCTCCGCGCCAGCGCTGTCTTTTCTGACACTTTGGCGCTTAACCCCAAGGGCTGGTACGGGGAGAAAATAAGTTAGCGCCCGGAAAGCCCACGCCACAGGGCCGGGCACCTAGCGGGTATAAGCGGTTCCGGCGCTGTCCCTTTGGCTGCGCAGACAGCCTGGGCGTGCCAGGCACGGTGCACAGGGTCTTGCGCCGGGTGCTCTTCGCCACAGTTCGGTTTCACCGGCAAGTGGTCTCAGCAGTGGGGAAACTGAAGTCCGGGCAGGTGAAGCTACTTGTGCAAGTCGCGCAGCTAGAAAAAGACGTGCGGAGACTCCTGTCCACTTGCGCTCCGCTTGCAGGGGTGGCCGGCGCTGTTGTGGTGGATCCACGGAGGCCTCCCAGAGCCAAAGGCTTTAAGCTGGCTCTGGAAGGAGTCTGCAGGGAAACCTTATCTCAGGCAGAGGGAAGGATGCGAACCAAGGTATCAAGGCGTGGCAGGGACAGCTGGCTGCAGGGACTGGTGTGGCGACATGTGGGAGACCTGGGGTACGGTGCTGTTGCTGCTGCTACAGGTGGGGAGGGAAAGGAAGCCAGAAGGTGGAAGGAGAGCCTAGTGCGTCTGGATAATGTGGTCCTGGGACTCCTGGGTGACCCCTTCAGGGTCCAGTAAACTAAAAAATTTAAAAAATTTTAAAAAGAAAGAAAAGAAATCCTAATCAAACCTTTATTTTGCTTCTTTTCACTGTCATTCTCACATGAGGGTACAGTGAGACTTTCCATAGAACATATGATATAGCAACAGATTAAATACAGAAGCAGATTTTAGAATCCAGCTGTCTTCATTTAAACCAGGTGTTGAAAGAGATTTGCACAAATGTAAAACACCACTCTTCTCATTAATTTTCGTCTTAGAAAATATAATTATTTTCCATTGAAAAATGTGCTTGCGTTAATATGTAATGGGCTTATTATTGTAACTCAACGAATATTTTAAGTTTTCAGTTGTAATTTCATATAGTAAATATAGAAGAAACACACTGCACATAAAAAATACTTTGAAGTCTTCAGTAGTATTTTAAGAATAGAAAGGAGTCCTGAAACTGCAATGTTTATAAATGCCTGTTAGGCAATATGAAGCTATTGCAAAGTTTTACTTAGGAAAATAACCTCAGAGTTGCATTTAAGAAAGAGCTTTTAAGACCCAGGTTAGGCCTGAGGGATGATTTCCTGCCACTGACAGGCTTTCAAGGCAAAGGGATAAAAACATGAAATTGCAGGGCTGATGAGCCACAGAACTGGGATCCAGATGGCTCTGGCCACTTTTCCTGATTTGGTATTGCCTTTCCATCAAACAAACAGCAGGGCAGGTGTCCTAGTTTACTCCTTTCTTTCCACTCCACCTGTGTAGGGAGGGTTCTGCTGCTGTTCTGTAGCAGTTGCTGTTTGACCCAGAACACTGCGACCTCCCCTTATTGCCCACTTTCTGAAAAGCAATCAAGTCATGGAGGCAGATGAGAGGAAAGAAAGAGGTTACCAATGACGTATAGGTGGGCATGGGAACCCTGGCAGAGGGTCCCCAAGGCTGCACACCCCAGAATATCCTTCACATGCTTCTAGGACTCTTCAGGTAAGTGAGAGGGAAACAGTTTTATCAAAATTTCTGCCGTCTGGGAAGCTTTTGTTTTTAAGATATGTTCCCCCATAATGTTCACATCAGATGATTATCTTGTAAAAATACACATAACTTCATTGCCTTTTTAATTTAAGCATACAGAAAGAAATTTAATATTTTCTCAATTCATTCTGAGCACAAATCAGTACCAAGTTTTATTATCAAGGAATCCCCTGAGCTGTTAAGGAATGAAGAACATGTAAAGGCTGTATTGTGAGAAGCTTTCAAGATTTTGGTTGTCATCTGTCACTCTCTTGCTATCATTATGACTGTCCCCTTTATGCCAGCTTCTAATCTGCTAAAACGAAGAAGGCAAAAATCCCAGGTTTACCAGAATTGTATCATATAGCCTCTGAGTATGGGTGTGAGGGACTGTCCTGGGATGGAGCACTGAGAAAGCCTGCTATGGAGAGTTGCTCTTAACATCTCTGATTCTCTTCCTTCCCCTTTGAGATGAGATTGAGATGATCATATATACCCATCTCTCGAGCTGTAACAAGAATTAACTCAAAGCCTTTAGCCTGTATCATCAGCTCCACTTCTATTACACAGTTCCACTTGGAGCCCTCAAACTTCACAGGTCAAGAAGCAAAATCATGACTACCTTAAGGCTTCTTCTTTCTGTGTTCCCCATTTCGGATAGTGGATCCATCATAATCCCAGTCACCAAGTTGTAAAACTGGGATAGTGTTTTTTTTAAATGTCTCCCTTTCCTTTTCCACATGCCGTGAATTTCCAAAGCACACTGCCTCTGCCCTGGTGAAGGTCCCATTCCCTGAATTGTGGGAACTGTAACCTAACTCTCATCCCCCAAACTTGCCTCCCACAACTGCCAGATTCTGGAAGCATGGTGTCTTCCCAGTTCATAAAAATAAGTCCTTGCTAGCTACAGGACAAAGTCAAGGCTGTCTGTGATCTGGCCACAACTCTCCTTTCTAAATTCATTTCTCATATCCTTTATTTCCCTTTTGATTCTCTTGTATTCTAATTTGTACTTTTCTTCTCTAGGCTTTCCCATATACTATTCTTACTTTTTAGAATGCCTTACTCTCCGTTTCTGTGTATCTGAATCCTAACCATCTTTAAAAACTGATTTTATACCTCCTTCACAGAGCTTTCCATGATCCTCCAACTTAAAAAGTCCAAGCACTCAGATAATGCTTGCTATGTACCAGGCACTCTTCCAGGTGCTTTACAAGTACTATCTTAACTAATTCTTGTGACATTTTACTTTTTCATGACAAATGAATATAGTAGGTAGCATTGTGTTGGTCAGTTTTTGTCACCCTGACAAATAACTGAGCAAAACAACTTAGAAGGGGAAAGATTTATTTTGGCTCATGGGTTTCAGAAGTTTCAGTCCATGGTCAGCTGGCTCCATTGCTTTGGGCCTGAGGTGAGGCAGTACATCATAGTGGAGGAGTGTAGCAGAACAAAGCTGCTTATCTCAAGGTGGTGAGGAAGCAAAGAGAGCAAGTAGAAGGGGCTGGGGCAAGATTTAATCCCTAACAGCACTCCCCCAACGTTCCCCCTCCTAAAACTAGTTCCACCTCCTACAGTTTCTACCACCTCCCAATAGTCCATTTAGCTGTGAATCCCTCAATGGATTAATCCACTGATGAGATCAGAGCCCTCATGATTCAATTGCTTCCCCAAAGCAATGTCTGAACATTGCTGCATTAAGGAACAAGCCTTCAACACAAAAGCATTTGGGAACACCTCATATCCAAACCACAACAATGATGATCTGTATTTTACAGATAGAAAAATCAAGGCACAGAAAGGTGAAGTACCTTATCCAAGGTCACACACATCCAATAAGTGATGGAGCCACAGAAGAACCTGGATAGCCTAGCTCTGGCGCCTATTTTCTCAAGTGTGTCAATATGAAACAAGTTCTCCTGCCTCCACTCCCATTAGCTTTTCATGGCAAGCCATTATAAACCTCTCCTAGAGCCTTCATTATTCTCAGTCTTAATATATTGAGTAAATTATCTTTCCTACTTGCACAAAAAATTTCTTACAAGTAGGATCAGGGTTTGATTTGCAACAGTCCTGGAGAGATGCTTAGTAAAGTTTTTTAAATGAGTGAATATATAGTAGCACACTATAGCAAGAAAAATGAATGTTTTGGAGCAGGATTGACGAACAATGGTCCCTGGACCAAATCTGTCCCCTCTTCTATTTGCATTCGGTCTAGGAGTTAAGATTGATTTTTACATTTTTAAATGATTGAAAAAAATCAAAAAAGGAGTAATATTTCATGGAATAGGAAAACTATATGGCAAAGTTTTATTGTAACTCAGCTTGCTATGGCTGCCTTTGTGTTGCAGTAGACCTATGACCCACAAAACCTAAAATATTCACTAGCTGACCCTTTACAGAAAGTTTTGCCAACCCTTGATCTTGAACTATAGGTAATAACATGGAAATATCTTAGAAACAGTATTGAACAACTACCAAAGGATGAGCAGTATGATGCCTCTTCTAAGTTTTAAAATAAAACAATACCAGTTTTGCTGAGGGATACACATACATGTAATAAAAATATAGTGAAATGCATGAAACAGAAAACATCAAATTTAGGTAGTGGCTCTCTCTGGGGGTTTGGAAGTAGGGATGTCATCAGGGAGGAGTCCACAGGGGATTTTAACTCTTTGTAAGTAGCTGTGGTCTTTGAGTTACTCTTTTTCTGTTTCATATTAAAAACATAAAATGTTTCACAAGACATGAATAAATGAGGTTCAAAGACTTCCAGTTTGCTCTAAAAATATGTATATTTGACTCTCACATACAACTTACACATTAAGAGAAATCTAAATCCTGAGACCCCTGCTGTGCTGAGTGTGGAGGGGTATGGATATCATTTGGAACATGGCAGCTTTCTGGTCACACAGAGGGGTCCTGACTGATGATCCTCTGTGAGCAATGCTCCTGAGAGGGAAGTCCACCTCAGCCAGGGTTGGGCAGGCAAGGCTGGGCTCCCTACTTTGTCTCTGGATGAGGCCTTGGTGCAGTTGACTGGAGGGGAGCCTCCTCCTTCAGTCCAAGTGTTGGTCTCAGTGTCAGTCTACCCACCATTGAGAAAAGAAAATGGACAGAATCTTGAGCTACATTCCTGTGTCTCATTTAAACTTTAATTCCATAGAATTTTAATTAGCACCTGGGTTACAGAATAATTAGATCAGCTTGAATCCAAGGAACTCATAGTCGAGGAAGCAAATATGTTAACAGCTAGGAGAACGCAGTGTTATTAGTGTTCATATTAGCCTCTCTTGCTGTGTAACAAATTAAAACAAACTTAGCAGGTGACTAGTTCACAGTTCTGGAGTTTAGAACCCTGGTGTCATGTGGCTGGGTTCTCTGTGTCATAAGGCTGAACTCAAGATTTCTGGAGGCTCAAGGGGGAAGGTCTACAAGTTGTTGACAGAATTCATTGCCCTGTGGTCATAGAACTGAGATCCTCATGTTCTTATTCACTGCCTATTTGGGGACCACTCTCAGGTCCCCTTTAGCTCACCAACAGAGAATCTCTCTCATGTTGAAACCATCCCATCCTTTGGAACTCTCTGACTTCCCTTCTTCAACCAATCATATTACTCTGAGCTTTGAAAAGACAGTTAACTAAGTCAGGATCAGATAATCTCCCTGCTTTGAGATCAACTTAAGGTTAACCTAATCACAGAAGTAAAATCCATCACAGTCACAGCTCAATGATTATTCAGATGTACACCAGGTGCCAGGAATCTTGGGGGCTATCTTAGAATTCTGCCTACTACACCTAGTAAGAAATGAAATGGTATTTTAAATACTATTCTGCCATCTCCTCTGGCAGTTTGTTCTATAACTCTTTCCATGGCATAATATGCATCATATTGCCATTATTAGGGTACATTTGGAAACTCCTTTTCTAGCCTGAAGACTTCTTGAGATCAGGGACCTCACTCACTTGTAGCTCCAATACTTCAGACAAGCTTGGCATAGAGATATTTCTACATGTTTGCTTAAAAAAGAAAAAAGTTAAGAGTATACATATTGACTTTTGGATCGCCTGTTTCTCTTTCTGATCCACTTCAAAACTTCTCTGACACTTCTCAGGAAGAGTTAATTGCTCCCTCCTCTGTACTGTCAATTGATAAATATCTTTGTATGAAATATATCACACTGTGGGATTTTAAGTTAGACTAGTTTCTTGAGCACACAAATTTCACTTGTATTCCATTTAGTATCCTAGGGCACAGCACATTATAGAGCATTATAGGTGGCATTGTTTGTATTGGTGGGTTGGGGGAGGTTTACTGGGGATGGAACCCAAGGGCAGTTTATCACTGAGCTACATTCCCTGTCCTTTTTATTTTTATTTTTTTACTCTGAAACAGGATCTCCCTAAATTGCTGAGGGTCTTGCTAAGTTACTGAGGCTGGCCTCAAACTTGCCATCCTCCTTCCTCAGCTTCCTGAGCACCTGGGATTATGGGGGTGCACCACTACACCTGGCTCATGCTTGTATTTTTAAAAAGGAGAGGAATAGAGAGCAAAATTGGGCTATGACAGACCCTGTGACCCTTGGAAAGGGTAGAAGGAAGCCAAAAGTACAGGGGCAGAGAGAGGAATGAAAAAAGGAAAAGTAATCAGGTTGTATTTTTTTTAAAATAAGGAATACTAGAATACCCCAACTCTACTTGGTTTTTGTATTACATTAAGGAATAAAACCTGGAAGAGCCCTCCATAAGGGACAGGAAAGAGAAGTGATCATTCTGTCACAGACATTGAGGCACATTTTATTTTTATTATGGTGTTGTTGACCCAGGGGTAGAGGACATGAAAGAAATGTAAGAGATGGTTTCTGGTGCTTAAAGGAAGCTGGGGTGGGGCAGGCACTAAAACACGCAAGCTCTTCCCTTCCTTGGTTTTGATGATTCCCTTTCATACCTCCTCCTGGTTGTTGGCCTTTTGTGACTCCTTTTCTGCTTCAAGAGTGCCCAAAGTCATTAAATGGGCAGTTTAAACAGACTTCATCTGTATATGAAATTTAGAATCAGAGGAAGTGTTAGAAACTTTTTGATCTAGGAGAAAGATCCATTTACTAGGAACTCTGAACCTCCTGTCCTTTCAGAGTCAGCTGTGATGTTGAGTGGCAGTTGTGATTCAGTGGAGAGTGCATCTGTCCTGACTTTATGCTTAAGCTCTGCTATTTAACTTATGACCCTGGGGAAGGTTCTTAACGTTCTTGGTCCCCTGAACTCTCTGAATTTATTCCTCTACAAAGTAGGAATGATGTACCTACATCACAGAGTGGTAAATTTGGCCAAATGGAGGCTCTCTAACACTCTTTTCATTAATTATTTTTTAGTTGTAGATGGGCACAGTACCTTTATTTTTATTTATTTATTTTTATATGGTGCTGAGGATCAAACCCAGTGCCTTAACACGGTGGGCAAGTGCTCTACCACTGAGCTAACACCCCAGCCCCTCTCTAACATTCTTTGCAGGCCCTTTCTTTGCGAGTTTGTCTTATTTTTTTCCCCCCTCAGAAAAACCACCTGCTTCATGAATGCCATCTACACCATCTCCTCAGGCTCCCACTCCCAAAACAAATACAAAGATGGGTAAGCTAACCAGAGTTCACTGCTGGAACTTGAGGTGGGTTCATCACCACCAAAACACAGACCTGAGATTAGGAGATGACTGCAGGAATAGCCAAAGGAAGAGAGAAAAATGGTTCTAGTTGTCCTTAAGTGATGGACAAACAGAAAGTTCACTTAGACTCTGACCGCTGTGCTCAGAGGCTGTGTGTCTGTGGTGGAGCTGGTGTTCTAGTTGGTGACTGAGCCCCACCACGCGGGAGACCCTTGCAGAGACACCCATATGGCGCAGCACTTTTCCTCAAGTAGTTTACCATCTGGTGAGGACAGACATTATAATATGAAGCAGGAAGTTGCAAGTACCACGAGGGATGTGCAATCAGAATGGTACTTGGAAGATTCAGGAAGGGTGACTAAGAGAACCCTTATTTTAAATGGACCTTGAATGCCAGGTAGAAAAAGTTGATTAGAGGGAGAATTAGGAAGTGGGCATTGTATGGAGAAACGCAATGAGGGACAGAAAGCTGAGGGACATGTTTAAGAAATGCCAAGTCATTTTGTATGGTTGGAACAGAGGGTCCATATTAGGGAGACATGGGACCTACACTTAACTATGGAGAATCTCAAATGTCAGCTGAAAATTCTGAGGGCAGGTAGAGTGAGCAGAGAATGTGCAGGATGGAAGGGGCTAATGGAGGGAGCAGAAGTGCAGGGTTTGGTTAATGTTGTCAGGCTCCTGCTGCTCCCTTTGCCTGGAATACCCCCATTCTGTCTCTTCCTCAGCACTGCATCCTGTGGTCCATCACAATGCCATCTCCTCCAAGAAGCTTTGCTCCACCCTCTATGCCAATTGTGATCTCTCCCAACTTTGAGCTGTCCACAGCTCACCATCTGACCCTCTCCAGAGTCATTTATCACAGACCACTCTGCCAGCAACTTTAATCTTCTTATTTTCCAAATTCTGTGCACATTATATGTTTGGTAAGAGTTTTAAGTTGAGTAGGATTCTCTTGAATACCTGTAATTTGGGGTTGCACGGTCATGGTGCTCAATCAACCTCACTAGTATTCCTGTAAACATGGTAGACAGACCACGATCTGAATGCCTTTTCACTTGTTAATGCCAGAGTACAAAATGAGATAGGACCTTAGAATTTACTAGTCCTCATTTTACCAGGGAGGCCCAGAGAGGTGCAATGACTTGGTCAATGTCACACAGAGAGTTAATGATCTGAAATAATGTGAGAGGTTTGCCACAGCACTTAATACACAAGAGGCACTTAATAATCCTGTCTACCTCCCTAGCTTCTTGAATTTTAAACACTGAAGTGCTTGCAATTCTTCCTACACTGTATGGGAACTTGATGCTGTTCTTGCATTTTTAAGGCTCTCTCTGTTCACATCTGGAGTCTTTTTCTTCGTTCATTTGTCTCTTCCTCTGCCTTCATCAGATTAACTCCTACTCATCAATTAAGAGTACCTTCCCTGAAAACTTCCTCTAATACCTTCTCTTACCTCCTTACCCAAGGGTGGGTGAAATGCGCCCCCCACCCCACTCCTCTCCTAGTACCCTGGGCACATGCTTTCATCATTGCACTTACTGGAAACTCCAGAGGATTGGAACCCTCTCTGTGTTCTTCACTCCATCCCAGCACCTCATATCTGGAACATGGTGCTCAGTTGATATTTGAGGAATGAACATGTACAGTGAGACCCTCTCAGACACAAGCCAAAGGCCAGAGAGGCACATTGCTTATTGTCTACCTGCAACACAGGGTCCCACTGGCTATTCAGATTCTGATTCTGTGAATGCTTTGCAGAGATGTGCTGAGCCCCAAGCCTCATTGTTTATCTAAGACACTTCTACTCTTTCTCCTCTTATAAAATGCCAAATAAAAATAGTTCCAGGAAACTATGTGGTTGAGAAATTCCAGGCTCTGTCTAAGCTCCTAGATAAAGGCTGTTATTGTTAGGAAGTTGGTCACTAATCCAACATGACTTTTCTCTGTGCTTTGGTTTCACACCCTTCTAAAGGCACTGATTCTTTTTGTCCTCAGTTGCCCTTAAGTCTATCACTAGCTGGTAATGAAAAAATGATAACTTGACAGCAGTCGACACAAAAACAATCTAAAGGTATTGGTTGACCACAAACTCACTTTGTGCTCTGGGCTGTGACTTTCAAGTTAGCTTCCTCTCAAAGTACCTTACCAGGTGGCTAGTATTCTCCTCTATAAAATGGGAAAAACAGCATCTATCCCACCAGATTATTCACAAGTGGAAGACAGCAAGGCAAGCAAAGGCTCCTGGCACACAGCAATGATACAGGAAATGTTCCCTCCAATTCATGAATTGAAATTCTCTCACTGTTCTGCTGCAGCCAGACCATCTGGGCCATGAGTTGTGTTTTAGGTGTCATATACTTAAAGAGAGATGTTGAGCAATTAATATCCAGGAGCAAATGAGCAGATAAGAAATCTGGATATCAGACTTTATAAGAAACAGATGGAAGACTTGTGAATATTTCCTAGAGGAGAAATAACTAGGAATAGAGTGGGGTCTTCAAATAATTGAAAGGCTGATGTGGAAAAGATTAAGCCTGTTATGTTCCATAAATGTCAAAGGGACATTTAGTAGGTGCTAGGAACTGGGAATGCAAAGAAAAACAAAATAACAACCCCTGTTCTTGAGGATAGTAGACCACAAAGGACAGGGCAATGCAAAAGAGGCTCTTGGGACAGAAGGAGTCCACTGTACAATGTGCTAAAGCAGAGAAGATTTCATTTGACCCAGAGAGACTAGGGAAGTCTTCACCAAGGAGTTGACATTTGAGTGGACCTTAAAGGAACATTAGGATTGCTCTGGTCAGAGAAAGGGGAGAAGGGCATGCAGGAAGCAAGTGCCACCTGTTCAGAGACAGAAAAACATCCTCAAGGGAAACCTAGGATGCACTTGAAGAGTGAAGGAAGGAAAGTAAGCCTGCAAGGCCTGCTTGGAGCCAGATTGTCAAGGTCTGGATTATTCAGCTAAGGAGTTTGGACTACTTACCTGGAGTGAGTTTTGAAGAGCCATCAGAGGCATTTAAGCAGGGTATTTTTATTTTAAAGGAGAACTTCAGTGCAGAGTGCTGATGGCACTGGACTGAAGAGATACAGGAGGTGGGGAAGGCAAGACACTTGGGTATAACAGAACATTCATCATCTTCTACTTGTCACAGATGAACTTGGGTATGTTTTTTAAACTCTCTGAACTTCGTATTTTTCAGTCTATAATTGGGATGTAAGTTGAGCATACCTAATCTGAAACCTGAAATCCCAAACTTGAACACCAACATGATGCTCAAAATTTCAGATTTTGGGACATTTCAGATTCCAGAATTTTGGATTAGGGATACTCAACCAGTAGAGTCTATGCAAATATTCTCAGATCTGACAAACACGGAAATCTGAGACTTCTGTTCCCAAGCATTTTGAATAAGGGATAGTCAACCAATAAAGACGTCTACTTTATGGAGATGTCTTAAGACATCTTAAATGAGATAATTTATCCAAGGCCCTCACCATTGTCTGACCCAAATGGTGCTCAATAAGTGCTCAACAAGTGAGCACCATTTCCTTCCTTCTCTTTCTTTTAATGGACAAATTAGAGAAACAAAGAGTTCTGTTCAATGAAGCTTAAAGTTGTGGCCAAATAATGGCTTGAATTTCCTTGGCACAAATGAATATATCACTGGATATATTCAAGAAGGGTATTTCTTTGGTGGAAAGGGAGTTGAACCAAATAAATGTCTACAATCCCTTTTTTATCCTCAGAGTCTGTGATTCTATCACTTTCAGGGTCTTAGTAATAAGGAAATGGTTAAGAACCTGGGTATTTTAGGACTCACCTTGTTTAAAGCAAGCAGTTGGTCCTAAAGGGAATGGATCTTTCTCAAAATGATCACCCATTATTGAAGTGTACAATTTGAAAAG
Source organism: Glaucomys volans (assembly GCA_020662805.1). Taxonomy (NCBI): domain Eukaryota; kingdom Metazoa; phylum Chordata; class Mammalia; order Rodentia; family Sciuridae; genus Glaucomys; species Glaucomys volans. The sequence continues at coordinate 109,789 of JAJEJO010001593.1, read as the reverse complement.
GCCCTAATCTAAACTGATAACAGTTGTCTCAAGGGGACCTGTAGTCCTGGAAAAAGAATACTGGATTTGAAGCTTAAAGGTATAAGTATCAGTGTCAGAAAGTAAGGATTTTGCTGTATGGTCTTATATAGGTCACTTTCTATATATTGCCCTCCGTTTATCCATCAGGGAGATATGGAGGTTGGAACTCTGAGGGGTCTTCTAGTACTAACATTCTGGGATTCTGGGAGTCTTAAGTTATTAAAATCATGAAATTATGCATGCAAGAATGTTAGGAGATTCTGAGTGTTCCTACAGTAACTATATCACTCCCAGGTTATACATATGTCTCAAATCGACAGCATGAAACTTCCATCTAAGATATATTCCAAAATGTGGCACATGCATTGGGGGTGAGACTCACTTGACATTCTTCTGAGAATCAGAATTTTGGAATTCAGTGCATTTCAATTCTCAGCATTAACTTAGCTGCAAATTGGATTATCTCATATTTCTGGTTGAGAGAGAAAACACTTCCTCTAGTACAGTGCAGAAATAAAAACATCAGTTATCTGTCACAGAAGGAGGAGATTGTTTTATCTCTGTTAACTTTGGGGCCTAGAAGCTGCCTTGTCTGAGAGAGATAAAAATGAAGGCTAGATGTGTAAGACAGTGTTGCTTTTGAACACACTCTTCCCTCTACTGAACCTCCCCCTGGCCAGATCCTGCTCATCCTGTCGAAAGTTTTCCCCTTCCCCTTCTCTGTTTGGTAGAACGAGTCCCTCCATTCACTATGCTTCCCTAGCACTTTGTATCTGTTTTAGCACTGATCTTAATGTGTGCTAATGATTGCCTGAGACATTGATTCCAAATGGACGGGTAAAGAGCAGGCCACTAACATTTGATGAGCACCTGCAATGTGTCAGGCACGTGTATCATCGTCTGTAATCCATGCAGCACCCTTCATGAGGAAGTGGTGTGATTCCCTGTTTAACTGAGGAAACTGATACCAGAGAAGTTAAATAACTTGCTCAAGATCATATAGCTAATAAGTAACTAAGTCTAGCTTTTGAGTCAGGTGCTATTTTGGTTCTAAAATATGCTTTGGGTTGTTCATGCTCCCTATTTTTGGTCTTATTCATCGTCTCTGTAACCCAAACTCTTAGTAAGGGGTCAGTCTTTGGAATACATCAATTACCATTGTTGAATGGTAATCCTATTCTGTCCAGTTAATCAGTAAAGACTTCCTCAATGGAGTAAAGTACTGGGTGAACTACAAAAGAGAATGTAATTGGGTGGGGATTGAGCTAGCCTTTCCTTGACTTGCAATGAGCTTCTAGAGACATCTGCTTTGAAATAAATACTCTCATTAGCTGTGTTGGTGTCTCAGCTCAGCAGGAGACTGTGTAGTCTTTTGACAGGGCCAGTTGGCACAAAAGACTTGTTTAAACCAAATTAGTTTCCCGTCTTTCCAACAACCCCGCCTTAAGGTCCTTATGTCATAGGAGAAACAGAACTCAGAAACAACTGTTGTGCATATGACGGGGCTACCATAGAGACTGCAAGAGGTTCTTAGGGCAGAATGGAGGGAGGGGTTAATTCTGCCTATACGAATTACAGAAGCTTTAAAAAAAAAAAGAATTAAGGAAGCTTTCACAGAGAGGGTGGTTTTGGAATTGGGACTCAAAGGATTGTTTTTTAATTAATTATTTATCTTTTTCTTGTCCTATTTGTTTTCTAGGGACAGATAATGAAGTGTATTCCTTGTTGAGAATATATAAAGAAACAGAGGTGCCAACCAGGAAGCACCAAGTGGTTCGCTGTGATGGACCATTGGATGCCAGGGGGACAGCAAGAGATGAGACTAAAAATGCATGGTGCAGGGGGAAAAAGGGCCTGTGTGTCACAGTAAGGATTCTGAATTATTCTGCAGATATTCCAGGATATTCCAAAGTCCCTGAGCTATAGCTTCAAAGTGTCACCTAATTTTATGTTTTGTTCCCAAAGTTCTGACTTTGTTCCCAAAGTAAGCAGAGATAAAAGTAATAGAGTATGTTGGAAATTGGCAGCCAGAGCGTCTGGATTCTACTGTGACACTGCTATGTACTCACTGGTGCTCAGTTTCTCTAGGATTCTGTTTTCTCCCAAGTAAAGTAAAGTAGTTAGATATGGTTTCTCAGAGCTCTATTATGCCACAAGTCTGTGTCTACCAACTTCACCAGGAAAAAAATTCTGAAGTTCATCTCGGCTCCTGTGGTTGACAGATTCCTTAGGTCGTTAACCATTGTCCCACCTGTTACATTCATGGCTTTGCATAATTCTTTCCACGTGAGTGGGGGCAGCTCCTATGACTTGCTTCTAACAGATAGAATCCAGCACAGGTGGGGGGACGGGTGGGATGCACATTATTATATAAACGATGACATGGTTGCAGTACCTGAAAGTGTGGCACCCACCTCAGAGAGTCTCCCTGCTACTGCCTTGTCGGCTCTGAAGAAACAAGCTCCAGGGTGGTGGGCTGCCTACACTAGGAGGCCCACAGATGAGGAACAGAACTGAGGTGGCCTCCGACTCAATCAACAGGAAACAGTAGCTCTCAGTCCTGCAACTCTAGGGAAGTGATTCTGCTAACAACCTGAGTGAGCATGGGGGCAGATCCTTCCTCAGCCAAGGAAGTCTTCCCATGAGACTCCAGCTCTGGAAAATCCCTTGGTTGCATTCCTGTGAGACATGAGATAGAGGACTCAACTGGGCTTGGGTTCCTGACCCATAGACCTGTCGGATAATCAACATGTGCTTTCAAGCTTGTAAGTCTATGGTTACACAGCAGTAGATACAATTCCCCAATCTAACCTTTGACCCCAAGCCCTATGATTACACCTCCATACCACCCCTCTGTCAGTAACCCCCAAACAGATCTATGTGTGGGTGGTTTTATGTCTGTTTCTACATTTGAATCATACATACTTGTGGTAGTTAATTTTATGTGTCAACTTGAGTGGGCTGCAGGATACCCAGAAAACTGGTTAAGCATTGTTTCTGGGTGTGTCTATGAGGGTACTTCTGGAAGAGATTAGTATTTGAATTACTAGACTGAATGGAGTAGCTTCCCAATGTGGATGGGTATCCAATCTGTAGAGGGCCTGAACAGAACAAAAAGGCAAAAAAGGGTTGAATTTGCTGTCTTCCCAACTGCTTGAGCTGGGACACTGATGTCCTCCTGCCTTTGGCACTTCTTGTTCTCAGGCCTTCAGACCTGGGCTGAAGTCTCACTTTCAGCTCTCTGACTCTCCGACCTTAGAGCCACACTTCTGGATTTCCTGGGTCTTCAGCTAACGACAGAAGATTGTGAAACTTCTCAGCCTCCATAATCAGGTGAGTCAATACCTTATGATAAGTTCCCATATCTTTTCTTTCTTCCTTCCTACTAGTTCTGTTCTCTGGAGAATCCTGGCTACTACAAATAATATTCAACCACAGACCTTTAGAAAGTACTTAGTGTACCAAGTGTACCTGGAGATGAGTAAGCCCAGGGCCTCACTGAGGTGCTCACAGCCTGGTGAGACAGACAGTTCCATGATGCTGGGGTTGAGGGGGGTCCACTGTAAAGGCGAGACAACTGAGGAAATGCCTGTGTACTCAGAGGTGTGTAAATGAGCTTGCTTTCTCCCTGCATTGTCTCATTTGATTTTCATAAACTCTGAGGTGGATGTTGGTTTTACAAAGGGGGCAGCCCTGCCCAGAGAGGTCTTTGTCTTACATCAAAAAAACAGCATGAATCAGATCCAGGACTCTAACCCACTTCTTTTGACTTTGAATTATTTGGCTATAGGATTTAGCTATACATTTTCATGTATTAATAGGTCCTACTGGAAGATCTAGCAGGCAAACTCGTCTAGAAAATTCTGATTCCAATGTTTATACACCAGTGGGTTCTATGTCACCTCACAGTCAGGGGAATGGAGACAGAAGGACACCTGGGCCTGTCTTATCCACTTTCAGCTAGCAGGTGGCAGGCATTCAGGAGGCAGAATTGTGTGTTTGGGGGGATCTAAACATTGCCCTCTCTGTCTGAGTTGTCATCTATGAGGATACAGAACAGTGATACTCAAGCTCAGAAACCAAAAAATCATCTGTGGAGACCTGACCAAAGTGCTGGTTCTAGGGTCCTACCTACAGAGATTCTGATTCCCTGAGGCCGAGGGAACATTTTCAACAGAATCCTTGAACACAAGTAATCACAGGCCACATGTATATTAATGATAAAAATTACAGTTTTCTTATACTCTAACAGGAATTGCTCCCAAACATCCCACTAATGTTTATTATTCCTTTTGGAGAGGAAGCTAGTGGGGTGCTGATAAATGTTTTAACAATCGGGTCTCTTTAGCAAACCAAAATGAAAAAAAAAAAAAACACCCCGATCTGTAGCATTTGCTAGTATTTATGGTATGTGCTTGAGCCATGAGGAATAGCAAGCTACCAGCCCAACTTAATACAGAGTTGGGAAGAAACTTACATCACTGGACCTTGCCAGCTGAAAAGAGGCAACCTGAGTAAGCACTAGAGAGAGTCCAGGGAGGAGAAGAGCCTTTCCTCCATGGGCCTGCCATTTCCCCACTTATAAAGTGAGAATGCCTGAAGGGTGTCTGGTGGCTGATGAATTATGCTTCACCTAGACCTCATTGTTAGGTCTCAGCCCTGGTCTGTGGGGCTAGAGGAGGTTCTGCGGCACTGAGGTGGTCGGGTTAACTGGGCACTAGGAATAACGAGGCAGAGTGGACCCAGCTCTGCTCGCCCCTTCTTTCCTGGGGAGGGTAAAGGCATTCATAGGCTGGGTGTACCAAGCAGGGGCTTGGGAGTCAGAGATGCTTCAAATCAACACCAAATACTTTACTTAACAAACATCTCTGGGCCTGTTTCCTTACCTTACAGGCTAGGGGGCATACACAGAGTGTTGTGAGTATTGAATGAGAGACTGGCATGTGATCAAATTTCTATGAATATTAATCTCTCCTTGTCTCCATTTCTTCCCCTCCCCATGACAGTTATTTCTCAAATTTTACCAGAGACAAGTTAGACCAGGAGGCCAATTTCTCTCACAAGCAAAGTAATAAGTCACCTACAATATGTAAGTTGAAGGAAAGATCCTTTGGATTAAAAAAATTATTTATATATATAGGATTATATTATATATGTTACATATATTTTACATATACATAAAATATATATATTACATATAATTATATGTATACATAATATATAGTATACACAAAAAAAATTGTGTGTGTGTGTGTGTTTCTCTACTATTCTGTCATGGGGACTGAACTCCCACCATGTAAATTTTTGTCAATGCCCCATAGCAAAAGACCACCAGGAGCACACTGCAGCTGTACTCAATATTAGGACTATTCCACGCTACACAGAAGGCTTGGCACACCTAGGGGCACTGAGACACTTCAGAAAGAGGGTGTGAAGAAAGACGTATTATAAGTAAGTGCTGTCAGAGAACAGGGCAACTCAGCAATTAGGTATATTAAGTTTTGTCTAAGAGAGGGAGGAATGGAACTGGGCTGTCAAACAGAAGCTGGCGAGGGACGAGGCTAACTCCACGTGCAGCTGTACTCAATATTAGGACTATTCCACGCTACACAGAGGGCTTGGCACACCTAGGGGCCCTAAGAGACATCTCAGAAAGAGGGTGTGAAGAAAGACGTATTATAAGTAGGTTGCAATGGTAGGGTGAATTATGCTTCACCTAGACCTCATTGTTAGGTCTCAACCCTGGACTGTGGGGCTAGAGGAGGCTCTGCACTGAGGTGGTCAGTGCAATGGTAGGCCGACACCTGGGCTGTTGGTCCCAGACTTGCCAACAACTCTTCATGTAACCTGGAACAAGCTATCCCCCTGCTTTGGGCCTCAGCTCCTTTTTCTAATGGCCTAAGGGACCCTGCACTCAGGAAATATGTGAGTAAATATTTGTTGACTGAAGGAGTAAAATGCTTGACTGGCTTTCTACAGTCAGGATTTTGTTGCTTTTCCTGTTTTCCTTTCCATTCTGGTGTAGCTGGTTCTGTACTTTCCCTTTCCTCCTCTACTGCTTTCCCAACCCTCCCTCCACCAATTCTCAAGTCCCTGAACTCTTCTGGTCCTATAACCCAGCAGCTGCTGCTGACATAGCTACATCTCCCAGCAGCCCTGGGTCCAGTGACATCAGCCTAGTTCCCAGCTGTTCCTACCACCTCCAGTCACCTCCAGAGGCTCCACCTCCACCTGCCCAAACTCAGATGTACCCCTTGAGGGTCGAGGCTTGCCTTGGAAATGACCCATTCCAACTTCCTCAGGCCCAAACAGGGAACACAATTTACCATACTCACAAGCAGAACCGTGCACCCTGATTGCTAATTATATCTCCCTTATCTTCTGGATGAGGTTTGTTTAATTTAAAGCCTGTAGTATATTTAGTATATATCAAACATTTGATTCCACACACATTGACCAGTCTTCTGTGCGGTTCTGGGGATAGAAATAATCAAGCCTTTTGGTGTCTTAATGGAATTCTAGTCAAGTGGGAGAGAGAAACGAAAATTACATCACAGGTATGCTAAGTAGACATAATTAAGCAGGAAAATGCTGCAGGAGAATGGGGAGGGAGTGAAGAACTGGCAGGGATGTGGAGAAGGTATGATGTCTGAGTTGGGTCTTAAAGTATGAAGAGGAGTTTGCTATGCAGAGAGTGTAGGCGTGAGTCAGAAGAGCATTGCAGTCAGGGAAACTACTGAACTGTAGGGAGGCAGGGAGTACTGTAGAGCATGGCAGAGGTCTCCAAGCATGCAGGAGTGATGCAGGGAGAGAGGACCATCATGGAACAGGAGCAACCCAGGTTCTGATTTCAGTTCTGTCATGACACCACCGAATGCCCATAGGCAAATTACCAGATCTTACCATGTCTCGGTTACCTTCTCATGGCTTCAGGAAGATGCCTGTATGGCCTTAGAGCTCCAGAGAGCTCCAGATAGTAGCCATCAGCCATAAGGGCCCGTCTAAATTTAAATTAATTTTAAGTGAGTAAATTTAAAATAATATTCCTTAGTTACACTAGTTACATTTCAAGTGCCCCAAAGCTACTGGCAGCTAATGGCCACCAGTTCCGATCTGGAATGTCCCACAAAGGCTCAAGAGTTGAAGGCTTTGTTCTTCATGCAGTGATGTCCTGAGGTGGGCTTTTAGGAGGTGATTGGATCATGGGGACTCTAAGCTCAGTGGATTAATCTGCTGATGGGCTCATAATAGAATGAACTTTGGGAAGTGGTGGAAACTATAGAAAGTAGGACCTACTTGGGAAAACTAAGTCACTGGAGGTGTGCCCTGGAGGGGTATATCTCATCCCCAGCCCTTTCCTTGCTCTCTGTTTCCTGGCTGCCATGAGGTGAACAGTTTTGCTGGACCACATGCTCCCGCCATGGTATCCTGCCTCACCAAAGGCCGAGAACCAATGGAGTCAAGTGACCATGGACTGAAACCTCTGGAATCGTGAGCCAAAATAAATCTTTCCTCATTTATGTTGATTTTCTCAGGTATTTTTTCACAACCACAGAAAACTGGTCAACATAACCGCCATATTGAACAGCACATGATATTGAATTCTTCCATCATCTCTGAAAATTCTGTTGGATTGTACTGTTCTAGAGACCTATGATTCTGAAAAGAAAAGGGCTTTGTCCCATTATTTATCAACTTCCCACCTGTGTGTTTTCCAGGAGACCTGAAAGAATAGGATGGAGAGGATGGTGCTTTCCACTGCCTAGCCTTGGTTCCTGTCATATGATGACACAAATAAGAGGGCAAGGATACTTGTCTCTTTGACAATGCACTCTTTTCTCTGATGTAGTTATGTGAAGACCTATTACAGTGCCTGTCTCATAATAGGGATCTTTGTAAATACTCAGTTAGTTTCATCCCCAGTTTTATAAATGAGGAAACTGAGGCTCAGAGTGGCCTGGTATAGGATCCAGGTCTCTAGACGTCCAAGCGACCTTGATATTGGGATTTAGGATGCAATAATGGTATTTGGGCCTCACTTTCTCTTAAGAATTTTATTGAAGTTATAATCTAAGAGACCTTACAAGAAACTTGTATGTCAGACTTATGACCTTTATCAAGGCTTTATGATTTTTTATGTGATAGTCCTCAACCTTACAGAAATTAACCATTGGACAACCTTGTTTGTAATACATAAGACTTTCATGTGATCTGCTTCAATTGCTTAACAAAAAGAGTTAGGTGGAAGGTAGAATCAGTAATTCTTAAAATGAACACAAATTCCTCACCTATTACATACCAAACACAGCCTTAAGAAGGTCTAATAGATAATTCAATAACTCTGTGAAGTAGAGTGAGTAATCTCATTACTTTCATTTTGCAGGCAAGGAAATGGAGGCCAAATCAAATAACTTGCCCAAGGTCTCACAGCTACTGATGGGCAAAGCTCCAGACAGGCCTCAGACCACCCCTACCCGCCCCCCTCGGCTTCTTAATCCTCACCCACAGCCTTCCAACTTTGCAACTGTTAAATATTAAGATCTGCAGGGGCCTTTGGGACCAGTAGTTCAATCCTTTTGTTTTACTTATGATGATCCTGAAGGCCACAGAGTGGCATTGATCCACCTAAGATTACTTAGGAGGTTTTTATGACAGACCTGAGTGTAGGTCCCCTGACTTTGTTCAGTGTTTCTTTTTCCCACAACTTTAAAAGAGCCTGATAAATGGAATGATCCACTGACCATCTGCTGTGTACCCAGTGTGTTTTGGATGTGTTTATGGAAAAACCTCAGATTTACAGAGAAACCCTGGAGTCAAATCTTACTTTGGTTGTTTACCCAGGTGCTTAAACAAGTCACTTTTTATATTTTGGACTCAGTTTCACCAGATAAACATTAAGTATATAATTTCCTTAAGAATTAAGTCTGAATTCTTGGCCCAAAGTATTTACTCAAGAAAAAGGAGTAGATGCTAAAGACATAGGTCCTGTCCTCTACAATCTAGATACCAAGGCAAGATTGACATGCCCCGGCATGATTAGGGGGTATCAGAGAGCAAGTTTTGCTACCAAGTTAGACAATGAATGTTACAACAGTTGATATGTGGTTGGTTCCATCTGGCAGTGGAATTTTTTTTAACCTTGAGGCGATTTCAATATCAAGAAATCATTCTGGGGAGAGGCTGGCCTACATAAACCCATTATGGACACTAGGTGGTGCTGGTGGCCTACCTAGGAACTGGAGAGCCCCACATCCAGTCTGGGAAACCCATGGCGTACAGTTCTACTCTTGCCACTTCTGGGACAAGGAATTTATGGTTCTTGAGGTTCTGAGGGTCAGGGCGCTCTGCCCCGGGAAAGAAGGATAAAAGGGAATTGCATGTTTCTTATCTCTGTTGGTCCTCACATCCACCCTTTCCAGTAGTATCTCAATTTCATGCAGAAGGCACTGTGATTCAGAGAATGTAAATAATTTCCCCAAGGGTTAATATTGAAAAGTGACTCCAGGCCCACCGATCCCAAATCCCATACTCTTTCCAGGAAAACATGTTCTTCCCAGCCACTAGACTTACTCTGTTAACAAAGACAAATCCAGATGTGAGGTAATACAAGAAAATAGGACATAAAATTCAAGTAGCTCCTCCTTGGGACCTGTCCAGATCAGCTCCTGGCCCTTTTTCATTAAGTCCATGGTAGTAGCCTCCAGATCTGTCTCCCTATTTCCATTTTTGCACCCTGCATATCTGTTCTCTACAGAAACATTATTAGAATGAAGCCATATCACAGTTCAAGATCCTTTGATGGCTTTCTGTTCCAATTAGAACAAAGTCTGAATTTTTCATCCCACCTATAAGCAGTGGAGTGCTAATCAAGGCTTACAACTGGCTCTCAGAAGTAGAGTATCCTGATTCATAGCATTTGCTAAGAATGATGTGCATTCTCCTTCCACGGCCAGTCTCAAGGTTCCAATGTGGTATCACCGAGCTCAGAATTGGGAAGAGATGTGAATAATCAGCGTTCAAGAGACTTAGCACACTGCTCTACCGAAGCCCCACTCATAGAATCTGACCCCATATTATTTCTGTAGGAAAGATGTGAATTTACTTTTATTTGTCCTATTGATCATTGAGCATGCATTTAAAATCCCTCTTTAATCCTAAAGGATTCCTTGTTTCTTCTGTCATGCTTCCCTGGCCATCCCCTCTATTCTGGAACTCCTACATAGCAGTCTGTTGATCTATACTTGACATCTCTTAACTGTTTGGGGCATGGAATGTCTGTTGTCTCCCAGTATCTACTGCTCCCCTCTTTTCCTTAATAAAATCTCTGACTTTTAATTAGGCACATGGCCTCTTGGGATAAAGAATTACACTTTTAAGCTTCCATTGAACTACATATGGACATATGATAGAATTATGGACAATGAAAATAAGAAGGAGATTGTGGCACTTTCTGGAAATGTCTTTAAAGCAAAGGAATGTGCTGTCCTTTGACCCATATTTTTTCCAGCTATCTAGAAGATGCATGAGATGGCTGAAGTTGGGTCAGCCATGATGAACCAGGAAGTAGAAGTTGGATGAAAGGAGCCTGGGTCTTGACAAGTTTATGAGGTTGCCCTCTTAGTCCTACAGTACCTGATGACCTACCACTCTGTGAGAAGGAATGGACTTGATTCTTGCTCAAGCCTCAGTTATTTCCCTATGGGTCTTAGTTTGAATTCCCCAAAAGCAGATCCTGAGACAAAAAATTTGTATGCAAGTAGTTAATTTGGGGGATAATCCCAGGAAGTCCAGTGAAGGAGTGGGGAATTGAGAGAGAGAAGGAAATAAAGCTAACAAAGGATTTGATCATGAGAAAGGTACTGCTGGGTACAGCTGAGGCTCAGAGAATGCACCTCTGGCCAGAAAATGCCCTTAAGTGGAGACACTGGAAGCTGTCATCCTGAATAGAGCTGTTGTCAAGTGACTGCTGGGATCAGCCAAGGGAATGTGGGCCAGGCACTGGCAGTGTCTACAGCCTCTCTATTGTCTTAGAACATTCTCTAACTCCTACAGGACTCTTTCCCATACTTTTTCTCTTCTTCTTTTGCTGCATCCTAGGTGAAATCTCAGTTCTTTTTTCCAAATAATTAATCCTATCTTTTACCTTGTCCAATCTAGGTTTATTGTACCTCCTTAGCTTATTTCAATTATATATATACATATATGATAATATATATATAATATATATAATATATATGTAATGTTTCTCATTACCAGTGTTTCTTAATGGTTGTTTAGTGTCCACCTGTCTTTAATTTGTCATTTATGATTCTTTTCATGGATGGGTATTGTTCTTGACGTTATTTAAGGGGCCCCAAATTTATTTATTCTGAAGTTGTTTTCAGATGATTCTGTCATTTTACGTTTCTCTGTCATGGGTTCATTCTCCCAGTTATTGATTTTGTTGGTTGTCCATGTCAGCTTTCATCTTCTCCATGGATTCTGGAGTTTTAGTGTGTAAACTTTTCTGACGTGGGACTAATTTTTCTGTGCAGGTTCATGCTGCGTGGTGATTTGATGGTTTCTCTGCACTCCTGGGACCCCACCAGGAGTCGGTTTTATGCTGAGGACTCAAGTCTCTTTCTTTGATGAGGGTGGGGTGTTCACATGTGTAGTCACTTGGTGGCCGTCTCAGATGGGGCTTATGCAGCTACTCATACCCTAAGGTAGTCAAACACTGGGCTGCTGGCCCTTCTACTGAGCCACCCCATGGTATCCATCTCTTTTGCATTTCTGGTCCACAGAAATGTACATCCTGATTCAGAGCATGGCCATTTCTGTTTGGAGTCAACCTTATTCTATCATTGCTGTGAGTTTAGTGCATGGAGGTGGGACTACAAACAAGAATTCACAGCACTATCTCAACCAGAAGTTTCTGGACTCCTCAATCTCTGCAGGGCAGATGCCCCTGACTGGCTAGGGTTGTTCCTAGTAGCCAGCATGCAGATGCAGGGAGGAAAGGCATCTGCCCTTCTGGAGGCCCCTGTTCTATTCTCTAACAAGGTGCAGGCTCTGGGGGACCCAAAGTGTACTCAGACCTCCTGGCCCCCCAGCCTTTGGTTCATCGCTCCGGATTCTCCCCAGTCACCCCATCACAGGGCATCCTGCCAGCACTCCACCTCAAAGGTCTTCACTTCCTGGGGTTTTAGGTGTTCACAGCCATATTTGCATTTCAACAAGGGACTCATAAAGATGTTTTCATCTTTAAAATGTACAGGAATGGAATTCAAATGGCGGAATGACAGACTGTGTGTGGGGTTGATTGGCTGGGTCAGAGACATCACACCTGGCTGCCGAGGAGAGCTTTCCAACGACAGGAGCTGTCCAACAAGGAGTGGGCTGCTGTCACCGGAGGAACTCAAGCGGTGGACAGCTGACCTTCCACTGGGTGCCAGGCGGGGCCCTGGATGGAGGGAGGCTTAAAGCAAAAAGGAGAAACAAAGCAAACAACTCCACAAAAGCATTTTGCACACTGTGAAGTGTTACTGAAATGCTATTCCTGTGCTAAGAGGCTGCATGGCTACTCTGAAAGCGAGCCTCACAGCCCATGCTGAAGTATTTCCAAGAGCATATCTTCTGCTGCCCTGCACCAGCCCCAGAGCATGAGCATGACTTCCTCTTTTGTGGGTCTTATCTGTGAATGAAAGGGTTGGCCTCAAACCTGGTGGTCCTCAGAGTCTTATGCAGGGAAACACAGAGGCCAGGAGATGCAGGGCTTCTCCACTGTTCCTGGGAATTCAGCCTTCTTGGCCCACTTGACACACGTCTGCCCGCCTGTGTGGTTCACTCCGAGCAGGTGACGCCAGCTGCCAGTATTACTGCTCTTTGATCCTGCCTTATCTTCAGTGTTCCACAGTTACCATAGCGGAAAGACTTGCCTTCATCTGTACAATTGAAAAATACTAGTGGAATTACAATTTTTATCTGTTTTCATTTCAAAGTCATAGTATTCCATACCCCTCACCCCCAAATTCTGCCACATTTAATATGCCCTTTAAAATAACTCTTAAAGGTAAATATAATTCTAGAAAAACATTCTGAGGAAAAAAATGGGCATCCCCCCCACCAAAGTTTGTAGGGTTCCAGGTGTAGCTCAAGAGTAAGAGAGCTTGAGTTCTATCAGCAACACTGCAAAGCAAAACAAAACTTTTATAACACGCCTGATAGCCTGTATGGAGTTCTCTCAAGGACGCTTCTAGTGTTAACTTTCTCTCCTGGCCCCAGCAGGGGAAGGTAGCCCTCTGCCCTAGCCCAGGTCATAGCTGGTGGCTGCCTCAGGGAACGAAGAGACCTCATATCTATTAAGCACTGTGAACTTGAGGAGCATGGTCTCCTTCAGTCCTTCTAACAGATGAGGAACCTGGACCAAGAGAGGTGAAGTCACACAACCAGGAAGGGGCACATCCTGCTCAGCCGCTCTCTCTCCAAGTCCTCCAGGTGGCTTCTGTTCTGTCTTCTACTCTCAGGGTGGGTTTTTAGATTATGTAAGAATTTCCGTGCAGTTCATAACCCTCAGGTCATGATATTCTGTCATGACTCTTTTAGCTTTCGTCTGTGTGGTGTTTAACATCTTGGGATAACTTATGTGATTATAAGAATAGTACATGGGTTTGGAGATACACTGACATACATCCCCAAGTGTTTGATCCCCAACACACACACACACACACACACACACACACACACACACAGGACATGATCTGGTTTTTGACAACTTTGTGGGGGGGACGGGTGACTTTTAGTTTAAAATAATTACAGATCCATGGGAAGTTGCTAAAATAGTACAGAGGTCTCCTGTACTATTCATCCAGTTTCCCCAAAGGGACCATATCAAAACCAGGAAACTGACATTGACACAATGTGTGTGTCCTGCATCAGTTTTATCACCCGTATAGACTGGTGTGACCACCAAGATACAGAACTACCCTGTCATCCCACAGGTCTCCCTTGTGCTAGCCCTTACAATCATGGCCACCCCCTCCACCATTCCTATCCCTGGTGATCACTAATCTGCTCCCCATTTCTATAATTTTGTGATTTTGAGAATATCATGTAAGTGGGATTGTACTGTAGGTCACCTTTGAGACTGACTTTTCTCACTCAGCACAGCGTCCTTGCGATCCATCCAAATTGTTGCATATACCAGTAGGTGGTTCCCTTTTATCGTTAAGTAGTATTCCATGAGTGATCTTTTTTTTTTTTTGTATTGGTAATTGAACTCAGGGCCTCACCCATGCTAGGCAAGCATTCTATCATTGAACTTCATCCCCATTTAAATTTTTTTTTTTTTTTAATTTTGAGACAAGGTCTCAGTAAATTGTCAAGCCAGGCCTCAAATTTGTGATTCTCCTGCCTCAGTCTCCTGAGTCACTAGAATTATAGGTGTGCACCACCACTTCCAGAACGAACAGGTTTTTTAAAATTCAGAAATACAAAAATACAGAGAAAAATATAGCAAAATAATCCCAAGTCCCCAGATTGGGGCCCGAAGTCTCCTGGATTTCTTCTTGCCCTGGGAAGGTCAGCCCTGGACTTGCTGACCTTGCTCTACAGATCAGGTGTGGAAGACGGGGCCATTTGCCCCAAGCCCCACTGCTCCCAACGCCCTCCTCTCTGGGACTCCATCTGGCTGCCGCTGCTGCTCTCTTCACATCTGTCTCCTTTCTTTTCCCCTCTCTTTCTTCTTGCCCTGTGTCTCCATCTGTCTCTCTGAGTCAGTCTCTCTCTCTTTCTCAAGCCACAAAACATGGCTAAATGCAATTTCCATTGAGTGCAAAATCTTATGTCTGTACTTCATTATTCTGTCTGGGTTGGTACATGTTTTCAATTGCATAATTCCCCTCCTTCCTCATTTTCTCCCCAAGACTTTCTCCCACATAATATGAACATTTGGGGGCCCGCTTTTGACAGTTCTGCTTTTGAATGCTGTGAAAAGTGGAGCGAGTGCCTCTTTCAGTCCTGCACCACCAGGGAAGCTTGGTTGGCAAGTTCCCCGGGGTTCCCGCTGAGTTTTGTCCCTGAGGCCAGACCTGAAGTGGGAGTGTCCCTTCTCCAGCCTGCCAGTAGCCAGGGCTTTGTGTGCAACACCTGCCTTGGAAGGGTTCAAAGAGCATTCCCACGGCCAGCTCAAGGTCTTCCCCCTGCACTGACTCTGAATTCCCCTCTCTGCTGTTCAGACCTTTAAACATCTGGACCAACCCTATTCTTCCATTTGTTCTTTCTTTCATTCATATATGACTGGGCAATTCTGTTTCTTGCTCCACTAGTCTTTGCAGTTTTAGTAAGAAATAATCTAAAAATACAAAAAGAAGAGAATAGTTAAATATATTGTGATAGTCTTGTAAGATCAGATATTACAAAGTCATTAAAAATCATGGTTTGGAGAGTTTTCAGAATGGGAAAATACTCTTGTACTGTTAGAATCCTAATGATGTGGAAACACATAGGCATGAAAAAATGGCTCGTAGAATAGGCACCAAAGTGTTGGTGACTTTTATTTCTGGATTGTGGGATTATAGATGATTTTTAAAATCTTTCTTAATGTTCACAATGAGCATGTTTTATCTTTATAATCAGAAACTAATATTCATTATTAAAACGAAATGAACTAAAAAGTCATGTCTGCAGCCCTCCACTCCAGTGGTGTCACCGGGATTCAGTGCCTCCCCTCTGGCAATAACTCCATCAAAGGGAGACTACTGTCTAGCCACTTCTCCTTGAACTCAGGCCCCTGCCACTGTGCTGGGTGGGCAGAAAGCCATGCTCTGCGTTGCAGCTGAGTGATTTCTCTGTCCCTTCCCTCTGGACATGTTTTCAAATGCAGTTTGCAAAGTGGGAAGATCCTCCTTGATGTCCTGCCTCTCTGCACTGCATTTCTGAAGCCAGGTGCTGCCCCGCCCCCTCAGGCAGTATCATCGGTCCTCCTCAGCAGCCTCAGAGTAGATCAGATGGTTTCTGCACACCCAAGTAGCACAAGAGCAGCTATGCAGTTGAGCCCTGTCCCTGCTGGGACCAGCACTGATCTTGGCCTTCCAGATACCATGCAAGGAACCCAGTGCTCCCTGGTTCCAGCCAGTAAGAGTTCTAGAAGCCTCAACACTGCTGTTCAGTCCCCCCTAAAGAAAGAGGACCAACAATCCCATTTGCTGTATGGAAAATTACATACACTGTATGAACACTTGTGTCTTGTTTGTTCAGTGCTAGGGATGGAACACAGGACCTTGTGCATGATTCTCAGCAAGCTCTCTACCGCTGAACTACACTCCCAACCCTGACACAGTGATGTCTGAGCCAGTTCTGAGTGCAAACAATAGTAGTTGTGCTTCCTCAATGGTTTAGGGCTGGGCTTCAGGGCTAGTCTGCCTCAGTTCCAATTTTAGCTCCACCCCCTTGGGCAAGTTTCTTCCCCACTTTTGTCTCAGTTTCCTCATCTGAAAAACAGGAGGAATAATATTACCTACTTTAGAGGAGCAGTCAAGGATTTAGCAAGGCAATTTAAGTAGCCTAGAAAACAGCACCTGTCTTGGAGTAGCACACATGAATGTCAGCTATTATTCTTATTATTTCAAAATGTGTTATGGGAATGAGAAGGCAGGATATCTGACATTGGGGTGCTCCCAGAAAAGCCCAGATGTGATGAATACCAAATGAGGATTACCAATTAAAAATCCTGCCTCATATCTGTTTCTGAGTGAGGCGAGTTATAAAGATTTGCAGACTGCTGTTTGAGGGGATATGGAAAGAGAAGGGATTGGGGTATTGCTTGGGAGGGGATCCCCATGCGTGGCTTTGAAGGAGGCAGATAAAGGGGCCTGGCGGGAAGGACAGAATCACCTTGTGAACAGAGAGAGACGTAGCAAGCTTCTTTGGAAATTGAGGTATCCCAGTGGGATAGGAGGTTCATGGGTGAAGTTGGGACAAGGAATATTTTTGAATCCATAGCAATGCCCACCCTTTTATAGATTCTTTTGTCTCACAAACACACACAGGGTAGACATAGAAACGAATCAGTGAAGGCCCAGATTAGGTGATGGCTTCTTCAGGACTCTGCACCTGGAAGGAATGGGGCTAAGAATCCAGTCGCAAATTCCAGGGCTGCACACACAAGCCCCCTGCTCCTGCCTTCCCCAGGGCCACAGAAGCCTCCACTCCAGTGGTGGGGACTGGGAGGCCTGAGGCCTCAGAGGGGACACCTGGATGCAGGGAAGAGGGAGAGGCTGAGGAAGACCCAGCCCCAGGTGTGCGAGAGACCCAGTGCCTGGGCAGCCTCTCGGGGAAAAAGCAGAAAGTAGGTCAGTCACGCAGGAGACGGAGCGTGAAATTAATGAGCACGCGGGAGCTGGAGTAGTCACCTTCCAAGAGGGCGGAGAGGAAGGAATACAGTCCCTCTGAGACAAGCATGGGGCTGAGGAGGAGCTGGAGCACGTAGGGCAGGAGACCTGGGCTTGTGTTTTCTCTCACAGTCCCAAGGATTTAGGGAACATCGGTGGGGTGGGTTGGGGAAGTGAAGGGGCCAGCAGAGGCAGAGACTGGCCAGAGGGGCTGTCAGATGTGAGCTCTGTGAGGGAAGGGGTCTCGTTGGTTTCTTAGTGCTGACTGCTTCCTGCTGCCTGGGACAGTACCTGGCACACAATGGGCACTTTTGACTGAATATGTCATGAGAAACGGCTCTGCTGTGAACATTGTTGTGTGACCTGGGGGAAGGGAGGCCTTTGTTCCTTATTTGTGCAGAGGGGCATCTGCTGAATTCAGTAATGTTTGCTGAGTGCCTGCCATTGTGCTGTCCCTGAGCTACTTGCTGGGAGCACGGGAATGTGTAGCACAGCGCCCCTTCCCTGCAAAGCTCGCCGTCTAATGGAGAGCCGGGTTTGTAAATGACCATGACATCACGTGCCAAGCACAGAAATGGATGGATAGTGGGGACACAGACAAGGGACAGTGCAGTATGCTTTGGCTAACACTGCTTTAAGGAAGTGACCAAACAAGGGTTTGAAGCTGGGGATAGGTCCACATTGTGACTTTTTTGGGTCTTAGGCCTTTTTGCCTTTGTGGGTCCTTTTTACACACACACACACACACACACACACACACACACACAAACAGTATATTTACAACCCCTGCTATGGTTTGGATCTTGAATTCTCAAAAAGCCCATGTGTTAAAGGCATGATCCCCAGGGTGTTGCTATTGGGAGGTTCGGAGGATCTTTAGGAGGCTAGTGGGAGGCCTTAGGTCATTGACATCATGCACCCTGAAGGGAATTGTGGAACTCTGTCTCCTTCCTTTTTCTCCTTTGGCTTCCTAGAAGATGAGGTAAGTGGTTTTGCTCTGCCACATATTCCCTCCACAATGAGATGCTGTGCCACAGGCGTCAAGCAATAAGAATCACAGACCTCTAAAACTATGAGCCAAAATAAACCTTTCTTTTTATTAGATAATTATCTCAGGTGTTTTGTGATAGAGACAGAAAGCTGACTAACACAATCTTGATATAAAGACAAATATATTAATATTACAGATCAAAGCATTCTCTTTGTCCTAAAATTTCATTTTTTCCCTTCTGATTTTAAAAGAAATCAAAACATTTTCATGGGTCCCTAAGTGTGTGGGCTCAAGACACTGAATAAGAAGGGATTTGCTTGGCCAAAAGGATGGGGAAAGGCATTTCCAGGTAGAGAGAGCAGCACCTGCAGACACAGCTGTGAGTCCCCTGTAGGAAGAGCAAATTGTGAGGTGGGGCATGAGATAGAATAGGAATTTTGGGTGGAGGTATATAGTCTCAAATGCCCTGTTATGTGTATCCTAGAAATGTAGCTAAGAGTTTTAAATCATATCAGAGGCTCTGGAATAGGGTTCACAGGTGCTGGTGGGAAGGGCAGATTTTTGGTCCTCCATTCCTGAAAGTGCCAGGAATGGTGACGGATGCTTACTAATGTTCTCCCAGCTCTGGGGACTCCCTTACACTGGGTAGGACAAAGCTGAAGGTGGGGCAGGGTGTGTGGAGGCATAAGAATCCTAGTTGGCTTCCTTCTTTTCCCCACAGCACAACATGATGTTCCTTTGGGCTGGAGGAAGGGTTTCTCCTAGAAATACCCTTCTGAAAAACTTCCCTGGAGAATTGGATAGAGGGGATGCAGGCTGGTTTGGTGGACAGGCTGTGGACTTCGGTACAAAAACAATTTGGGCTCAATTCCCAAGATACCATCTACAGTGCTTCACCTTTGTAGGCCTCAACTCCTCTGCTAATGTGACTCTTCCCTGTGGGACTGTGAAAATGCTGCTTGGGACACAGGTATGGGGGGCACCTTTGGGCAGCAGTGGATGTGACTGGTTTCCCCAGTATTTCACCAGGGGATGTGCCATGGCAGGAGCAGCCCCACTCTCAAGGGGCTGCCTCTTTACCCTGAGCAGCCTCAGAGATCATTGCTTTGGGGCTGCCTGTTGCAGACTCAGGCTGGATCCTGCTTCTGAGGCACTTCATTTGGCCATAGCTTTACTAAGACTGTGGTGAGCAGAGGTT
Organism: Glaucomys volans; assembly: GCA_020662805.1. Taxonomy (NCBI): domain Eukaryota; kingdom Metazoa; phylum Chordata; class Mammalia; order Rodentia; family Sciuridae; genus Glaucomys; species Glaucomys volans. Next base: position 90,210 of record JAJEJO010001593.1, on the reverse strand, counting down.
CTCCTGTCTAGCCAGGCCCTTGATATCAGGACCCTCCTAACAGGAACAGCCAATTTGTCACCTTGAGTAGTGAGACTTTTTCATGCCTATTTAGCACTTCATCCCTGGGAAGGTTAGGGACCATGCCCTGGGTTGCAGGGAGGAAGGGAAGTGAGGTGTCTCACCAAGGGCTGGCAGGGGGCGAGGGTGGGGAGAGCCGACTTGGGCTCATGTTGGTCCAATCTACATGCCCAGGTGAGAACAGGTGTGAGTTAGGGCAGAGCAGGGACTGGGAACCTAAGGGAGAGATGGTGCCACAGACAAAGGTGACTTGAATCCCCTTCTCCTGGGGACACCTTCTGACCTCTGACCCTAGGACCATCAGCCCTGTCACCTGAGAGGCAGTGTTAGGCCTGCAGTGTAAAATCAAGGGGTTTAACCACAGACTTTTAGGGCCAGGACAGACCCAGAGATTTTGTGTGTGACCCATCTCCATTGGCAAACATTCATGGATGTCCTTCCAGGGGCCGCATCAAGCTCTGGGTGTGCAGAGAAGACTCAGGCACTTCTCCTGCTTCCAGGGACTCAGGTCTAGGGACATGTTGGCATGGATGACACTTTGGGCAAGATGATTCTTGAGGGATGTTGTGCAGTATAGGATGCATAACAGCATCTCTGGCCTGTAATTGCTGGGTTCCAGTAACAGCCCCCAACTATGACAACCAAAGAAGTCTCCAGACATTGCCAGATGTCCTCTGGGGGCTCCATTTCCTCCTGGTTGAGATCCACTGGCTCAGAGGGGAAAGCAAACATGTTAAGACAGTGTGCTAAGTGCTGTGCCAGAGGTGAGCTGCCAGGGAGGGGTGACAATAGAGGAGGGCCCTGGAAAACCAGCCACCAGCTTCTAGTGGAGCTGGGACTCAATCCCAGGATCCCCGAGCCTGACTCCAGTGCTCCCCTGCCCGCCACCTCACTGCTTTTCTCCACTTCCATCCACTCCCTGATAGAGTGGCCTCTGCTCTGGGAAGCTGGCCATGCTGCTTTGGACAGTCTGGTTCTTTCTGCCCTGGGCTGGTCTCTGGCCTTGCCCAGTAAGCTTTTATGCATGTTACAAAAGGCTCTGTTTTCCCCTGAGATAGCCTTTGGAAAGCTGACTGGGTGGCCACTTAAGTACTGTGCTTATGCTAAGAACAATACTTCAACCAAGTGCTTCAGTGTAAGTACTTCCAGGTCCCCCACTCCACGGAAGCCGCAGCGTGGGAAGGAGAAAACTCTGCAGCCACCGAGCCTGGAGACTGGGTTCTACCCCTTACCAGCTGTGGGCCCCAGATGCGAGCTCCAGAATCTGCAGGGCTCCCTCCTCTTTACCTACAGAGCGGGCATGGCCACCCCTCCCCTGCCTCAGGTCCTGGGGGTGGTTTATGCTAGATATCTCTACCGAAAGGATTTTAAAAGTGAAAAGTAGTACACATGTGAACTCTTTTCTGAGTTTGGAAACTCACTTGGGGCATTGGGGGTAGTGTTCTGTTTTTACTTTCTTTTTTAAATTATTTGAATAGTCATCCACACATTTAACAAATGTTTGTTGAGCCCCTTCTGTATGCCAAGAACTTAGCAGTGAACACATTGAATGGGAAACAGAAAGTAAACAAAAGAAGTGTGTTAGGTGGCAACAAATGCTAAGGGAGAAAAACAGGGCAGGTGTTGGAGTCTGAGGTGGGGAAGACCCTCTGAAGGGTGGCATTCAAGTAAAAACCCGAAGGCACTGAGGCAGCAGGTTGCGCAGACATTACTTCAGGCAGAGGAGAAAGCAATTCTGCAACTAGGGTGTGGGGGGACAGTGGGAAGGCCAGTGGCAGGCAGTAGGCAGGGAGAGGAAGTGGCATTGGGTGGGAAGTGAGAGTGGGAGTGGAGAAAGAAAAGGTGGGGGCGGGAAGGGAGGAAGGTCCTGAGTGGCCTCGAGGCCACTGTGGGCCTTTGGCTCTTGCCTTGGGCTCATGGAGAAGGGGCGGCATGGCTCCAGCTGCTGCCTGGAGGACAGGCTTACCGGAGACCAACCACATGTCAGGGGTTTCACAGATTCTGTTGCTGATCCTCTCAAAAATCCAGTGTGGAAGTTAATTCTGCTCTTCAGGTAGCTCAGGGACTTCCTCCTGAAGGAGGGATTGGAATTGCATAGTCCTCCATAGAGCCAGGACTTGGCCCCCGTCTGTCAGACACCCAAGCCCTGGTGTCTCTACCAGGCTGCTTATGGTCCACAGCCAGCCCTGTCCCATTCTAAATCCTGATTGAAACAAAAACATTTCCCAGTGATTTAAGATTACTTCTGCTCCACTAAAGAGCAGTTGCTGAAGACTTATTTCTTATCTGAGAACCATCACTCCACCTAGAGATGCCCTTGGAAGTTTGCTGGCATGGGGAAGCCTGAGGTCTGTCTGAACTCTGCCTCCTTATTGCTCCTGGACCATCTGTTTCTGACCTTCAAAATCCCTGACTTTCCCTTCTGCAGGTGGCATGAAGACCCAGAAGACAGATAAGAACCAGGAGCCATCGGATGCCAGAAGGGAACCCATGGCCGCAGGCGGACTTCCTCCTCTACCACGCTGCAGCGGAGGCTGACTGCCCCTAGGTGGCGCAGTTTTCCTAGGCTCAGGCTCCAGCCAAAGGGGTTGGAAGATGTGGGGGAGACAAGGGCAAACCTGATACTGGGAATGAATAAAATGGGAGTTTGAGGTAAAAACTTGCAGCCCCTTGTAATCCCTTCTGTTCCTCCAGTAGGCATTGTGGGAGTTAGTGGCATGGGACATTTCTGACTGGCTGTTAGAGCCTGCTGTGGGATCCTGGGGTTGCAGGCTTTGGGGTTGTGGGCGAAGGGTCAGGGGGTTACACAATGCCACATCCATTCTCCTTCACAGATGAGAAGGTGAAGACCAGAGAGGAGGGCTTTCCTGGCCAAGGCGAAAGTCAGGGACACAGCTGCTAGCCAGTTGTCCTCTGCTGACAAAAGAGCCCTTTGCTGAAAGTATCCCCTTCACGTGTCATCCCACTGAGGTGGCCCATTTCTCCTGGATGGAGGCCTACTTCCTCCCAGCATTTCTTCTTGGGCTTGCTCGTGTTCCTCCATGGCTGTTCTCAGGAAAGCCTGGGAGAGCAGGCATTTGCTCTTCATTTAGAAAGCTGTGTCTCTGGGCAGTAGTCTGACACAGGGTGAAGGTCAGGAGACTTGGCTGTACAAGAGTTCTGTCACCTTGAACATGTGGCTTTTCTCTACCTGACCTTCCCTTTCCTTATTTGTAATGTAGGATGGGCAAGGAAGGAGAGTTGGGCTTGATATTTCCAAGGTCACTCTCTAGTATGCACTTTCTGAACTGCACTTGAAGTTTTCCTAATGTCCATCCGAGCACATGTGGGGGAGGGCAAGGTTTCACTTCTCTCATTTATCAAACCTGGGGGAGTGGACTGGATGATGTGTCATTCTGGCTTTGACATCTGGTTTGACAAGAATGAGAGGCAGTCTCCAAGGCCAGAGCCATCCCCTCTGAGCTGCCAAGATGATGACCAGCCCTGTCCTGGGAGGTACAAACCTGACTGCCTTGAAGCCTCCAGAAGAGGTCATACAATGTGGAAGTGTGGGCTCCCAGCAACACTGACCTCCTTCTGAGCTGGCCTGCAAGCCACCGGAGGAGAAGCTCTTCCTCTCTGCTGCAGAGCTGGAGCCCGTCTAGACACAGAGGATATTCCTTCCTGGGCTCCATTACTTACCTGCTGCCTCCCTGGTTGGGGGAGACCCTTAGTGACCTTAGTCTATTTCCAAAATCAAATCCTTCTTCAAAGAAAGTAGAAGATTGGTCACCACTGAAGAAATTCAGGAAATGACAGTGAGAGAAAGGGATCTGGGAGAAAGGGAGAGAATACCCAATTATTTTCAGCCAGCCATGTTCCTGTATATTAATTCACATAATCCTGTCAACCACAAAGTAACTATTAAAGTCCCTCTTTTCAAAAGAAGACCCACTGAGGACACAAGTTTTTCTTTCCATAGTTGTGCAACTGGCGAATGGCACTGCTGGGGTTTGAGCCAAATCTCTGACTCCACAGCCCACCCTTGTCCCTCTGGAGCACACTGAGGCAGGGAGGAATAACAGGACAGGGGCCAGGGGGCTTGGCTACAGGCTCAGCGGTGCAGCTGAAGGATCATGACAACTAACAGTCCATGGCGCTTTAGTTTCAAAGTGATAACCATGCAGTGTCTTATTTATTTTCTGATCAGCCCAAGGACAAATGAGGAAACTGAGCCATACCCTGGTCTAGTGACTTGCCCAGAAGTGGTCACAAAATAGCTGGATTGGTTTTAAACCAGGTCTTTGATCTCAGAGTCTGTACAGCTCACAAATAAAGCTGATTCTTTGACAAGTTAAGCCTCTTCTCTTGGATTCCTTTTTCTAGTTTGTGAAAATAAGGGCTTGGATTAGGTTTGTAGGCAGCCTAATTCTCAGACCTTTTTACTGAAAGGAAAAAAAAAATGGTGAATCCATAGAGCTGGGCAACTTAAAATTTTGTCAAGTCAGCACATTCAATAAAAAGAGCATTTTACCTTTAAGAAACTAGGAGGATATAATTGCAGTATAGCTGGAAGAAAAAAAAATAACTGAGAACAGAATTCCTCTCAGGAATTAACTAAGCCATGTTTAGCATGACACCTTGATGAACCATTGTGTCTATACCAAAAAGCTGTCTTTGCCTGGCTTGAGTGAACCAGAAGGGAAATGGAACTAGAATAATTCTCTGCAAAAGACTCAATGTGCAGTTGGTAACTTGGAAGTCTCAGCAAGTGAGTGACATGAAGAGGAGAGGCTGAAAGAAGAGTTTCAGATGCAACTCAGGGCAGTTGGGGTCCCAGAGACCACCTGTGAATTCCCCAGTTGGGAGACAGAGAATGATCCCAGGACCTAGGGCAGAGGGATGACCAGTATGCAGTTTCAGCTGGCAGGTGTCTGCTTTCCTGGTGTCAGTCAACCTGCCATTCCCCAGATCTCCAGTCAAAGTGCCCTTGCATGGCTCAGTGCATGCAAACCTGACTGTGCAAGGTCAGGGTCCCTTGGTTTAGAATCAGTGGGTCTGGCAGACCTGAGTTGGAGGCCCAGCTCCATCACGTGGAATCTAGGAGAGCTCTGTAAGCTTCTCTGTGAGATGGACATAATATTCCCTAACTAGAAGGTGGATATAAGGAATAAGTGCACAGCACCCAGTACTCCAGCCCTCAGCAAACAGCTCCTTAGCTGCCTATTGTTATTAACCATAGTTACTTGGATATTCACAATTTCACATGCTGTGGCAAGCTTGTAGGAGGTTTTTGTTTGTTTTGTTTGGGGAGGGGGTAGTTTTTGCTGCTGTTCAATCCAGCACAGGATCAGGCAGGAGTATCATCTAGAAGGAGAGAGAGGTGGGTGGAGTATCAAACTCAACAACACACCACACAACCTCAGCCCTTCCTCCCCTTTCAAGGCTGAGCCCTGTCTATGTCTGAGAATCTTCTCCCTTGTAAACGACAGCATCTTCTTCCAGGGCTGAGCCCAGAGGGCAGGGCTCCCGCCAAGGACAGTCTGAGGGCTGAGGGGAGAGGCGGAGAAGAGGGGGAGTGAGTAGGAGATAGGGAGGGGAAAGGCGCTTTCAGGGACTGACAGTCACTCACAAAGGCAGAGAAAGGTGTGCGTGTGCGTGTTCGCATGCGAGCGTGACTATGTAGCTACCTGCGTGCATCAGGTGGCAGGTGCCTGCAGTGTGCGTGTGTGGGTGTGAAGTGTATGAATGAGTGTGCAAACCTGTCAGTGCCTGACTCTGCACGTGAGTGGCTGGCTGTGTATGTAAGCGTGTAGGAAGTTCATATACACTCGTGCCTTGGGTAAGCCTGGGTGTGCTGGGCTCCAGTGTGGTGTTGACTGTGTGACTCTCTGAGTGACAGTGGAAGGAGGTCTGTCTTGTGAGTGGTCTGTGCTTCAGGCACATGTGCGCCCTTGATGCACTGAATGTCTAAGAGGAGGGACTTTCTGCAGCTTCCTTGGGGAGCCTCTGACTCCCTACCCCACCCCTACTGACTGTGTCTCCCTTCCCAGTTCATTCCAGCCCCACCAGCGCACCACCAACACCTGCTGGCTGCTGGGCCTTGTTGGGGAAGAACGGGGACACAGGAGGAGGGGGAGAAGTGACCGGCCTCCTAGCCCCAACCCTTGGTGCTGCCAGGGAAACGTCCTCCTCCCACCCCCCACCCCCAATCACCGTGATTCCTGCTGTGAGGGAAAGAGGAGCCCTCGTTTCCATGGCAACTAGCAGCCCTGCTTCTCAGCCTGAGCCCAGGCTCCTCTGAGCCATGGTAGGAGTGGGAAGAAAGCCCCCCAAGTACCCTCACCTCTAGATTCCCCACTCCAGAGACCCCCCAGGCTCCTCTCTTGCTCATGACCCCATTGGGATGCCCCAGGACACACCCACCCCACTGTTGATCCTGGGGTCTGGGGACCTATCTTGTCCATACAGGAATGACCAGATCTGAGCGTGAGCCTTGGAGAGAGGCAGGATGGGGTTGAGTTCCGGTCTTCACCTGTAAAAGGTACCAGGGTTACGCCTCTCAGGGTTCTTGTGAGGGGTAAATGAAATAGTTCTCATAGGAGTGCTTTGTAAGTTCAGACAGGATCAGTGTCACCACTGGCAGTATGTACATTGCCTCAGTTTCTTTGAAGGGGGGCAATCTTGCCCCTGTGACTCCACTTTTTCCCCTTCCTTCCTTCCTTCCTTCCTTCCTTCCTTCCTTCCTTCCTTCCTTCCTTCCTTCCTTCTTCTCTTGCAGTGCTGAGAATTGAACCCAGGACCCTGCACATGCTAGGCAAACACCTATGCGCTATGGTGCCAGCCCTGAGTCTACACTTTTAGTTTTCTCTCTGGGAGAAACACATGTGTGCTCACAGAAGTACGCTTGAAGACTGTTAGTTGCAGGGTTCTGTCTGATAGTGAAAAATTGGAAACCACCCCAATGTCCACCAATAGAGAAGTGATTGAATGAATCGAAGTGCATCCATAGTCTTACAGCTCTTACAAAGGGACTCAATGTGTGTGGACAGAGCTCAGTCTTGGAAACATCGCTAAGTGAAGAAAAGGTCAAGTTGAAGCATCAGTACTGCATGATCCCATCCATGAAGCGTTGTTTCTGGCTCGTGAGCCTGTGGAGGTGTATCAGAGGGTGGAAGGGGCTGCGAGCAGCCAGGTCAGGCTGTGGGCAGTGGTTACTACAAGGGGGAACAGGATTGGAGGAGGGGGTGGGGAAGAGAAACGTTGACTTTTTCCTCTGTACGCCTTGGAGGTGTTTGCCTACATGGCAAATACAATGGAAGAATTATGTGCCATTATTGTTATAGTTGATGAGCAAAAACACACAAGAGACCATCAGCAAGCAGAGCAAGAGTGTCCAGAATCAAGGAGAGGAGATGCTTAGAGAGAGACACACACAAGAGGGCTTCCAGGAGGAGAAGTGGGGGAGCTGGAGATCAGTGTGCAAGGAGGACTCGGAGACTGAAGCCCGATGTCGATCTAGCACACAGGAGAGCTGGGGAGCAAGGAGGTGCTGCAGAGAGGTGGGGGAAGAGCAGAGAGGATGGCGTCAGAGGATGAGGGGCTGACTCCCATCTTGGCCCCACGCTGGGCCCGTCACTCACTGCCATCATCCTCAGTGTCCATGGGTGAAACATGCAGACCTCACTGGGTAGTTGTGAAGATTGGTGTCAGTAGAGAGGAAGCTGTAAAGTATCATACAGATGTGAGTGTATTGTTGTCACGTTTTTCCTGGGGACAATGGCAAGACAGATCAGACCACAGTCAGGCTATTTGCTAACCCTTGGCAAACCCTGGTCAACTCCAGGCCATCTCAAGGCTCACATGTAAGTTGGTAGGAGATATGGAGACAGCACAGCTTCTGAAACAAGGGAAGGGAGGCAAGAGCAAGAAAATGACAAAAACCTTCATTTGTTATCCACAATAATGCCAGTCGTGAGTTATGTATTTTAACATGTTGTCAGGTATGATAGGAGAGAGCATGCCTATTTTTACAGGTGAGGAAAGAGAAGTTCAGAGAAATTCATCCATCCATTTCTTCATTCGTTCATTCATTAACTGACTCAGAAAATACAGATACCATTCTAGTTGCTGAGTGATTGAAAAGTTTCTGCCCCCATGTAGCTTACCATCTGGAGGGGGAGACAGACAAAAACTGATAAACCCATGGTGTAATGGCAGGTAATAATGAATGCTATGCAGAAAACAAACTGGTAAAGAAATTAAGAGCATCAGGAGGTGGTAGGACAGGTAGTTCTGGCTTTTAGGCAAAGAACTGAATTCAGCCATTGTATGACTCTTTCCAGAAGAGAGGATAGCCTGTGCAAAGGCCCTCGGGTGGAAGCTTGCTTGCTATTATCAAGGGGTGCCAAGAAGGCAGGTGTTGTGTGTGGATGAGTTTGGAGAGAAGTAAAGGATGGGGGGTTGTAGACTACAGTCAAAGCAAAGACTATGGTTTTAATTCTACATTTACTGGGCAGGGTTTTACCAGGACAAACTCAGCTGTAGGTTTTCAAAGGATCACTTTGGAGACAGAATGAAAGGAGCAGGAGTGGGAGCCAAGGGGTTAAGTAGGAAGCTACTGTATAAGTCCAGGTGAGAGGAGAAAGACAGTTTGGAGAGCAGTGGCAGCGTGGAGGTGGTAAACAGCAGTCAACTCTGAAATATATTTCAAAAATAGCACCAGCTGGGTTTCCTGTTGGATGAACGGGGGGCTATGAGATAGAGAGAGGAGTAAAGGATGACTCCAGGACTTTGGGCCTGAGCAACTGGGTAAATGCTGATGCTGCTTATGCAGATGGGGGAGGGGGTAGCAGGTTTGGGGACAGTGAGGGCTCACTTTAATTTTGAGATGGCTTTAGACATCTAAGTGGAGATGTCAGCTAGGTAGCGGGATGTATGAGATGGGAGTTCAGGGGAGATGTCAGGACTGGAGATATAAATTGGGAAGCTGTCAGCATAGAAATGTTGTTGAAAGCCATGGGATGAGATGATATCACCCAGAGGGAGGTGTAGACAGAAGAGAAGAGGTCCCCAGGAGCTTTGGCATTTGCAGGTCTGAAGAGCAGGAGGACTCAGAGGACTTGTTCTGCTTTCCCTGGAAGGCCTTCTGCTGCCTGGGGAGAGAAGCCCCCCCCCACACACATATTGGGCAGTGGGTCTCAGAATCATCCAGGCTTGTTAAGCCAGATGGCAGGGCCCACCCCATAGGTCTGGGTGGCACCCAACAAAGGCGTTTCTAACAAGTTGCCAGTAGCTGGGGGCCTGGAGGCCACACTCTAGAGGCCGCTGGGATGCGGGAGGAGAAGCTGCAGAAGAAGCCTAGCTTTTGGAGCTTGTAGAACTGCTTTCAAATTCAGGTTCTACTTCCTGTGTGATCCTGAGCAGGACAGTGTCTGTTCCTGAGCTTCAGTGTCCTTATCTGTAAAATGGGAATGATGTCACTGATTACCCAGGTTTTCAGCTTCTATTGAAGTGCCTAGACAGGCTCGGGGTGAGGAGACGACAGTGGTACATTCTGGAGGAGCACTGAGACAGGCAGGGATGAGCTGGGCTCTGTCCACTCAGACAGCTCTGGGTAGCCAGCTGGGATGGCAGGAGAGGCATCTGGGCTGGCCCATGGCTCTGTTGATGCCTTGCCTCAGGAAGACCTGTAACCTGGTCCCGGAAGAGAGGCAGAGCAGGCAAGGGAACCTCACCCTGGCCCCTGCTCCCCTCTGAGCACTTCTGCTGGCCCACTCTTTCTCCATCTCCATCTTACCACTGAAGGTTCTCTGGGTTCTGGTTCTTGGAGAGTTCCTCTTGTCCCTTTATCTCCAGCAACCAGTGTCTGCTTTCCCTCATGGCTTCCCCTTGAACCTTCCCCTCCCTGGACCTTGTCACTCGGCTTGCCCTAGAAGGGAGTATGGCCTGACAGCAAGCACCTGGCCTGGCATCAGACAACCAGGGCCAGGGGCAACCCAGTGAGATGGGGTGATGATGCTGCCCACCCAGGAGGCATGAGCGTGTGAGAAAGCGCTGGCTTCCAGGAGGTGTGTGGGGCATGGCCTTTCTTCTCCTGCTCTCCTGCCTTTGGCCAGGAGCCTCCCTCTCCAGTGGCTGCACAGCCAGCCAGCCTGGGAGCACGGAGAGGAGAGAGGAGGCCGCCACCCCCTCCCCCTGTTGCTATTTAATGCTGTTAACAATGGATTCATTAACTGGGATTAATCTCATATACCAGCTCTCTATCCCCCTGGCTATTAATCACTCACTTCATTAACAGGACAGCATTAGTCAACCTGGGAGCCAGGACATGGCGCCCATACCAAGTACCTGTGTCTACCTTCTGGCCTCCCCCCTGGCTGGTCGGTCTTCTGCGTGCCTTTCTGCCTTGGCTTGTTCCTGTAGTCCTCAGCAGACATGTGTCTCTTTCCTTGTGTTTCCCGCTGTGGTCAGATCTCTGCCCCATGCCTCCTGGTGTCCTTTCCTCCCTGTGTCCTCCCGCTCCTGGGCCTTACACATAGTAGGCAGGCGTTCCAGGCTGCTCGAACAAAGCACTGAGAGATGTGAGGAAGGAGACGCCAATTCAAGGAGGCTCATTTTTAAAAATTGCCTTTTCTGTTTACAAAGATAATATATGCTCACTGTACAAAATTTGAACAACACAAGAAAGGAAGAAAGCAGAAAATAAAAATTCCCTGAAATCCCCGCCATCTCAAGATAATAACCTTTAGCGTTTTGGTGAGCATCCTCTCAGATCTTGAGTGATATATATATAATTTTACCTAAATGGGATCATACTATGCATGCTGTTTTGCAACCTGCTTTTCCACTCAACAATATGTTGTCGAAATCTTTCCATATCAGTGAATATAAATATACATCATACTTTTTTAATGGTTGCATCGCATTCTGTCTTATGGAAGTAACATAATTTAGTCAATGGATCTCCTATTGATGAACATTTATATTGGTTCCCATTTTTTCACTGCCAAATTTGACACAGAGAGCAACGTTCTAATGTATATATCTCTGTGCACTTGCCTAATTAACTCCTAAAGATTAATTCCCAGCAGTGGAATTTCTAGGACAAAGGGTTTGCACAATTAACATTTTGGAATAGAATGGCATAGTGGAGCCTGGGATTCAACACCACTTTTGCCATTTCTTAGCAAAGGTGCCTCTGACAATCTACATAACCTCTCTGGGCTTCAGTTTTCTCATCTGTGAAATGGGGATAATAGTAGGATTTGCTTTATGAGATTACTGTTTAGATTAAATAAACCATTACAAGCAAAGCACTTAGAACGAGGCCTGGGGGGTGCAGGAAGGGCTGTGTTTATTAGCTGCTGTCATGGCAACAGTGGCCCAGGAAGGCTGAACCTGTTCACATCTCTCCCACTGGCAGTGTAAAAGAGACAGACCTTTTTTTTACACCATTACCAACAGCAAATAAATACCCTCGTCCATTTAAACAAACTTTTGTCCACCCAAGAGGTGACAATTGACACTTCTTCTCAATTTGCATTTCTTTGGTGAGTATTGAACTAGCACTTATACTTTGTTCTTAATGGACATTCATATTTCATCTCTGAGTTGTCTGGTCAAATTCTTTGCCTACTTCTTGTTTGTGAGAGCTATTTGTATATTAGCTATTTTGTGTATTAGTAACCCTAATATTTTTTTCTACTTCATCTTGACTTTCAACTATATTTTTTTCCTTCCTCAATACTTGATTTGTATATGGTTACCTCTACCCAGCTTTTTCCTCTACAACTCTTATATTTCCTGTCATGCTGAGAAAGGCCTATTTTTCTTTAGACAATACAAACATTTATACTTTTAGTACTTGTCCGCACACTCATTTCACTTTTTATATTTTATATTTTTATTCCTTTGATTTATTCTGGTGTAAATAATGAAGCATGACACCAGTTTTATTGTTTTCTAAAGGACTGATCAGTTATCCCAAAAACATTTGAGTATTCCAATGAGGACCAGCTGGCTACTAGGCCTTGTCAGGGGAAGAACAGTTCGGGATGGGATTCCCCAGGGTCTGCTTGCTGCTGATTGTGACTAATCAATCCCTGGGGACTCGCTCGTCATGTGATCCCCAAAGGGCAGAGGTGAATATTAGGGGACTGAGTCAGACCCAGGGTTTATAAAACCCCTTCCAGCAGGCTCTATGCACTGGACAGCCTCGTTCCCGGCTCTCGGCAATCAAGAAGAAAGTCTGTCCTTCTCATGTTGGAACCCAGAGCAGGTGGCCTTGTGAGTTGGATCTCTGTCCTAAGGCTCACTCCATCATTACTGCAGTCTCCCCGCTTACCCAGACCCTGCATCCTACCACAGCAGCGTATGAGCCATCCATCCTGTCTTCTTCACAACGTCGCTGCTGGGCCTTCACAGTGAGCCTTGGCCCAGGGGTGCTTTAGAACTGCCCTTCCTTAGGAAGGCAGCCCCAGAGCCACTGCAGCCTGTGCACGTGGTGGAGATGGGGAAGGAAAAGCAGGGTGAGGGGAACAGAAGCCTCCGTGGTGGAGCAGGAGGAAGCCTGGGTTCTCACCCTTGGGGCCCATCCCCAGGCTCAGGCCGCCAGGGGCCTCTGCTGCTGTGTTTAAGGCAGCTTGGGTTAACTGTGCTCTAGACACAGGGAGGGTTTCGCCTGGTGTTCCCTGGCCAAGTGCGCAGCTCAGGGGGTCCTGGAAGATGTAGGGGTGGTGGAGCATCTCTGAGGTCCTTTTTCCAGCCTTGCATGTGGACAGTCCTTTCATGATCTCCAGGACCACTGCCACTCCCAGGTCATGGACACAGCTTGGTTGTGGGATCAGAAGGACAGGCCTGAAGTCTGAGGCAGGCAAAATGCCTGGCTGGGCAGTCAGATCGTGGTCACTGAGAGTGAATTATGACATCAGGGCCCACAGAGCAGCCACAAATCATGGGGCTGTCAAGAACAGGGGAAAGGCAACACCCGCCTCCTCCCCCAGCAGGATTGATGGACTTGGGTCCTGGGTCTGGGTTCAAGATGATTGGACTTTATGATGTTTCATTTCCCCAGAACACTGCTGGTGCAACGTGTGTCACCCAGGAGTGTGAGTGTGAGGATGCACGTGTATTTATCATCCTGCATGACTTGCTGCGACGCTATGAGGGGGTGGGCTTCTGCTTGCCTCTCTGTGTGGTTCTGATTTCATTTCTGTAGACCGACCAGGCCTCTGGATTGAGCATGCACCGTGTGGGAGTGTGAGCTTGGTGTTTTGTGTCTGGCGTAGCTGTACACAGGTGAAGATCTGTGGAGTTGTGGAGTCCATGGGTTGCATGTGACTGGACAGTGGTTTGCTTGTGTTTGTTGGGGACAAGTTGGGGGTCTTGAGTCCATGTGTCTGGGTGGCTGACGTGGCTATCATCCAAGAATGGGGAAAGAGGAGGAAGAGAAGGTTGGAATGAAGGTTTGGGGCATGATGAATCTGAGGTCTGCTAAGAACATCAAGGGGACACATCTAGAAAAAGGGACAGGGACTCAGCAGGGAGCCTGGGGCAGGGGGGCCTGGGCTCAGCTGCCTTCTACATTTGTCCAGATGACAATGCACTGGAGAAAGTGGTCTTTGGCAGGAATGAGGCGTGGGCGCATGTGCACACACATACACACACACACACACACACACACACACTCATCTCTGAAGACCGAAGGATAACATGCTGTGTTAATCCTAGCTGGACGGAATTCAGTAGGAAATTTCCAAAGGTTGCTGAAATGGCATAAAATGTACCAATTGGTGAGGCAGGAAAAATTCCCTGGCAGAGTTAAAGAGTCAAGGGAATCATAAGGAAGGAGAGTGTAGAAGGAAGAGGAGAATGCTCTGGTTTTAGGGGTGAGGAATAGGGAGAGGAACAGAGTCTGTAGGACTCGGGGCAGGGACAGCAAGCCATTTTGATGGCATACTCTTGGAAGCCAAGGCCCATCAATTCAACAAGGCATTCGTAGTACCTGGTCCTGGAGTAGGTGCTCTGTTTGTTGAACCGAGCGGATTTGGAGTCCACATATAAACCACTGTAACAGGCACTTTACTGAAAGAACTTTGAGGACTACTGGAGACCCTGGGCAGAGCTGATAGGAGGGGTTGCAGAGTTAGGTGTGCAAAGTCTGCCCATCTGCACTGCTCGGTCTCCTGCATGCTCCTTCCTCCCTGGTCTGCCTCCAGGCTCTGGGCCCTAAGCCAGCCTCTGCCTTCCCCTTCCTCATTGCTTCTTGATCTTCCCCAGCATTTGCCTTGACTCTGTTTTCTGATGACAACCTTGCTAGTCTCAAAATGGGAACAGCTTTTGCTGAATAAGCCAAGTGTCCAGAAAAGGGGCAGTCCAGCTGGAGAGCACCCAGGACTTGGGCAGAGCCTGTTTATCCCCAGTTACAAGGACCTGAATGCAATGCACAAAGGTACAAGTCACTTTTGAGGGACATGAAGTCCCAGGCCTGGTAGAAGATCTAACACTATATTGCTGGGGAGCGAGGGAAAGGGGACTTTGGTGCCATAAGGAGAGCACTAACAAGGTTCTGGCAGGTCAGAGGAGTGCTGCCCCAGAAGTTCTCTGTGGTCTGCACAGGTGTACAAGGATGAGGACAGCCTCAGAGGTGCAGGTGGAGAGCAAGGAGCACCTGAGGGATAGACATCATGCTTTTGGATGCTAGTAATAGAAGAACTCCAATTCAGTGACCTTAGTAATAAGAAAATGCATGATCTCACATGACAGGAACTCCTTCAAGAGGAAGGAAGAGACTCTACACAGTGGCTCAATGATGTTATCAAAGACCAATGTTCTTGCTGTCTTTTGCTGCTACCCTGAGTGTGTTGTCTTTGTCATTAGGCTGACTTCCCTCCTAGTCACAAAAGGGCTGCCAGATCCATGCATCCCACCCAGACAACGCAATGTCCAGTAGAATAAAAGACATTCTCCTCTGGCTATCTCTGAGTGAGATATCTTTCTCAGAAGCCCCTCTCCCACCAGGCTCCTCCCCACATGCCTGTGCCTAAATCAATTGGCAAGGGGAATGGGATGCCAATACTACCTCATGCAGTTAGGACCCTTCCCTGGAGCTGGGTTGTGGGTGGGCTGTGGCCAGCTGCCCTGGAGCGTAGGCCCATACAGGAAGAATACCTGAACCAGACTCTGGTTAGGAACAAGGGAGCGGATCCTGGGTAGATAGTGAATTATCTCTACTCCATCAGACCTCTACCAGTGCCAGGGGTAGCAGATATAGGACAGAGCTGCTGGTGAGTTGTCAAGGTAAGTGCTCTGCTTTGGGAGACCAAATCTAGGATCTAGTCATCTAAGATGAGGCCTTGTATCCAGACAACAGGCCAAGTTACTAATAAAAAGCTCCTCGCTGCTCTCTCTGTCCAACACCTTCCAGACCCACTTCAGCACCAAAATCCCTCATTAGACCTGCAAAGAAAGCCCCACATGATTTGGTCTCTGCTTTTCAAGCCTCATCTGGAGCCCCTCTCATCTGCTTGCATGTGCAGTTCTCCTTTCTGCCTCAGGGCCTTTGCTCATGCTGCCCTCCCCATCCCTCAGTTTTCCCCTATACTTTTCTCCTACTTTCTTGACTTCATTCTGCAGTACATTCCCATAGCTTTCTACAAGTCTCTCTGGTGTCTTTAGGGAACTTATAATTACTTGTTGTCTATATACCCTGCTGGACTGCAGGTTATGCTAGTCAGCCATACATCACTGTGACCAAAATACCTAACAAAAACAACTCAGAGCAGGAAAAGTTTATTTTGGCTCATGGTTTCACAGGTCTCAGTCCATAGTCAGATAGCTCTACTCCTTTGGTTTGGAGGTGAGGCAGAACATCATGGTGAAGGGTGTGGCAGAGGTAAGCTGCTCCTCTCATGAAAGCTGCCATGAGGAGAGACAATAAGAGGGCCAATGGGAGAAGATCGAGCCTTCAGGGGCATGCCCCAGTGACCTGCTTCCTCCTGTCAGGTCCCGTCTCCCAGCTGTCCTCAGAACCCTTATCATCCAATCCCCTCCCAAAAGCCCCACCTCTGGACATGGCTGCACTGGGGACACATGAGACTGGGGGACACTCCAGACCCAACACAGGCTCCTTGAGGTCAAGAAAAGTGTTCACTATGCTGGATACTATGTTGTCACCCTGAACAGTGCTTGGCACACAGTTGGCATTTAATAAATATCAATTGAACGTATGAACAAATGAGTCCATACAGCTAGGGTCAGCTTGGTCCCAAGCTTTGGGCAGGGCCTGTGGCTGGGGGATCCATGAAGAGCGTAGTCTGTCAGAGGCCCCTGGTGGTTTCTGAGCCCAGAAACAGCATGACTATTAGGGGTTCAAGGACAGGAG
Source organism: Glaucomys volans (assembly GCA_020662805.1). Classification (NCBI taxonomy): domain Eukaryota; kingdom Metazoa; phylum Chordata; class Mammalia; order Rodentia; family Sciuridae; genus Glaucomys; species Glaucomys volans. The sequence goes on along the minus strand of JAJEJO010001593.1, from coordinate 73,787 downwards.
GATGCCAGTGTGCACAGGAGGGGTAAGGAGGCCAGCCAGGACCCTGTGTTCCCCTGCAGGCACTAGGTTCCATGGAAGCAGGGTCCAAGAGACCAGTAATGACACTCCAAAGACAGGTGGGCTCGTGTGGTTAAGTGTTGGTGCCAGAGATATGGAGCAAAATGGGGATGGTAACAGCATCCGCCTTACGGGGTCATAGGAAGAGTAAAGGGGAAAGGTGTGGAAGAAGCAGTCTTTTGTCTGTAGATGCTCAGTAAATAATTAGGCCTTGGCTTCGCCTTTGCCAGCTTCCTATATATTGCTCCAGTCCCCATCCCAGGCCAGGTCTGAATCTGTCCCAGTTCTCTTTTTCCTCCCAGCCTGTGGCACACCAGGGCTGTGCTCTCTACAACACTCAGCTTCCCTGAGCCTATTTTTTTTTTCTAGTTAAATGTCCCCCTCACCTGGCTGATATGAGGGTGACATAAGAGAACACATTTTGGGGTGCTTTGGAAACTGTAAAGCACTGTGAACATGCAAGGAATTACTGTTCCTATTTTGTTGGAGTTGGGCTCATTCCTGGGCCTGGCATCTGCTTTGACTTTCCCAGTTCCTGTTTCTTGCCAGTCTCCGTTTTCTTGTAGCCACCCACGATTCTGGCACTGACAGCGTAAAGATGGGGAGTTTGAAAGTAGAAAGGAAAAGAAGGAACGTGACAACAACCTGCAGCCCCCTACCTCATTCCCAATCTCAAGGATGGTCCCTCCACCTTTCCAAGTCAGCATCCCTTAAACCTGGGCATCCTCCACCTTCCAGTGACCCATTGCCACATAATAAACCCCTCCAAAACTTAGTGACTTAGAACAACACTACTATTATCTCCCATGAGGTCAACTCCAATGGACAGTCCCCCACCTCGCAGACTCTGTCAGGGTTGTAGTCAGAGATGACTAGGACTGAAGTCTCAACCACATGGACATTCCTCACTCACATCCCTGCTGCCTGGGTGGAATGGTTGGCACAGCTGGGGCTGGGTCTTCATGCAGCCTCTGTCCAGGGCCACCTACAGGACACAGGTGAACTTATACACTAGAGCTGGCTTCTCCAGAGCAAGCCTGCTAAAGAACCAACACAGAAGCTTTTTGGCTTCTTCTGAGCTAGCCCCAGAAGTCATGAGCTGTCACTTTGATTTCATTTTCCTGGTCACATAGGGTCAACCCAGATTCAGTGTGGGAGAGGATTCGCAAAGGTCTGGATACTGGAAGGCAGGGCTCATTGGGAAGCCATCTTTGGATGGCTTAGTCTGGTGCTTGGAACACTGCCCTCCAGAGTGCTCTTGCTATGTTTGGGTATGTTTGCTTGTGTCCCCCAAAGATTCATGTGTTGGAGGCTTGGTCCCCGGGAGGCAGTCCTGGGAGATGGGGTGGAACCTTTAAGAGGTGAAGCCTAATGAGAGCTCCTGAGGCTGATGGAGGGTGTACCCTCAGAAGGGATTAAGTTTAGATCTCAAAAGAGGGTTGCTCTCAAGCCTGAGGCAGGCTGCACCTAGCCTCTCTTGCTTCCTGTTTTGAGTTGTGGTGTTTTTCTCCTGCATGGTCCTCACCAGAGCCAGGTTGATGCTGGTATGGTGTCTTTGAACTTCCAGGATTGTGAATCAGATAGACCCTTTTCCTTATAAAGTTAGTCTGCCCCCTCTGATATTTTGTTGCAGTAACAAAAAAATAACTAATACACCTCTCAAAGTTCAGGACTTGGGAAGTAGACAAAGGAGACACAGTGAAGGGCACTGAGCTGCTAGAACTCCTGGGCCCCCACTTTTTAAAATATTCACTTCCTATTACTTAACATTTTGGAGTTTTTCAAATAATTTAATGCGAAATTAAAAGTTCCAAAGTTCACTTTCCTGAGAGATTCAGTTAATAAATAAACAAAGAAGTACATTTAACATTAATCATTAGGGAACTGCAAAATACAGTTTCAGTGAGGTATTACTGCACGCCTATTAGAATGATTAAAGTAATTTTTTAGAAACAGATAATATCAAGTGCTGGTGAGATAACTGGAATTCACATGCATATTGGTAGAAATGCAATATGGGATAGATGCTTTAGAAAACAGTTTCTCGTAAAGTTATACATACACTTCACATATGATTCAACAATTCCAACTCTCAGGTATTGACTCTAGACAAATGCAACGATGCATCCACACAGAGACCTGTAAATGTCCTGAGCAACTTTCCTAATAGTTCCAAACCAGAGAAACCAATCAACCAAAGAAAGAAATCCAAAAGTCCATTGGACAAACTAATTCTGATGCATCCATACAATGATATACTTCTCAGCAATAAGATACCAATTAGATAAGGTCTGAATGGATGAATCTCAAAAGCATTATTTTGAGTAAGAGAAACCAGTCAACAAGGCTACAGACTTTATGGCTCCATTATGACTATTTCTTCAAGAGGCAATACTGATCACAGAAAGCAGATCGGTGGTTTCAAGAGCTGGAGGCACCGGGAAGGGCTTGAGAACAAAGGCACATCAGTGAACTTTCCAGGGTGATGAGAATGTTCTATGACTTGACCGTGGTGATAATCTCATGACTGTACATACACATCAGCATTCATCAAATTGTCTACCTACAAAAGATGACTTTCAAGCCTTGGTGTGACCTGCTCCCTCTTCATGGACTCTCCCCTGTTCATTGCTTGGATAGCCCTTCTCTACCTTCAGGCTTCAGTCCTCACTTTCCCAAAGAGGCCTCTGTGCCTCCAACCTAAATTAGGTATTCCTTTCACTTGCAGGTAACACACTTGCTTGTTCTTCTCTGATGGAGGGCAAACTCTGCACATCTTTGGCACACAATGAGCACTTAGCTTGTTTCATGAATTAATAAAAGTGGGAAGGATGTACAGTCTTCTATATAGTTATGTATTACATGAATTTGTTTATTCACAAGCATGCACTACTTTTTTCATTTTCACCTATTATTAAACTACTTGTTGAGAATTGAAATAATTATAAAAATATGTAAAGTAAAAGGTGAACATTTTTCATACCCACAGTTTTTAACAAGTAAGGTTCTGCCTTTGCCTGTTAGTGCCCAGAAATCTCACTTCTTTTTAATAGATATGTAATGTTCCAGAGTATGTTTGTACCATTTTAAACATTAATTAGTCACTGCTGGGAATTTTGGGATAACCCACCACTAAAGTTTTGATGTTTTCTCATTTTGAATGCTGCAGTATATATTAGTACATATTGCACAAGTATTTTGAAAGGAGAGATTCCTGGAGAACTGATTTGTTAGAAAAGAGGGGATTTGTAGATGTAGAGCATATCTATCTACCCTATTCCAAAAAGAGGTATATGCAAATACCTATTGCCTCTACTGTTTATGAGAGAGCCATGTGTCCACACCCTCACTAACTTTGGATAGCACCAATCCTTGCCTAGTTTCATCACTGAGGTTAAAATACTGTCTCATCCTTTTAACTTCCATCCCCAGCATTATTACTGAGGTTGTATTTTCATAGGATTCTTAGCTATTTGTATGTCTTGAACTGTGAATTCCTGCTTATATCCTTTGCCCATTTTTATATTTTTTACCTTATTGATTTGTAAGAACTCCTTATGTATGTATGATATGGAAATAGTTTGCAAGTTATAAATAACTTTTAGGGGGTGATGGATATGTTCATTCTTGATTGTGGTGATGGGTTCACAGGTGTATACTTATGTCAAAACTCATCAAATTTTACACTTTAAATGTGTGCAGTATATTGTATGTCAATCATACCTTAATAAAGCTGTTTAAAAAAAGAAAGTTATATAATTTATAATATAAATAGTTCTCTTGGTTGTCCTTTTTCTTTAAACTTTACTTATTTGTTTCTTGGTCATGTAGAAGTTACATATTTATGTGTCCATTGTTGAGATTCTGTTCTGGACTTAGCTGTGTTACTGAGACAAATCACCCAACCTCTCTATGCCTCAATATTCTTATGTAGGATGAGGATAAAAGTACTTACTGCATAGGATTAAATGAATTAATGAGCATTAAAAGTTCATGAAGTAGTAACCACAATAACACACCATGCAGTAAGAATTAGCTATTACTATTGTCTCTGATCTCATATCTTACCCAGAAAAGTTTCCCATCCCAGTATTATAAGAATATTCTTTTTTATTTTCTTTTAGTAATTTTATAGGTTTTAACGTTTAGCTCTCTTAGTTCATTTAAAAATTAATCTGGTAGTATGGCATTGTAGACAGAGAAAGAAAAAAGAGAGAAAAAAGAGAGAAAAAAAGAATAAAATTAATATTGTAGATGGCATAAAGCATGGGTGCAATTTTATTATTTTCCTCCTGGAGATATAGTTGTTCCAACTCTATTTATGGCATATCCATCCTTTCTGCCCTATTTAGAAATATCATCTTATTTAAATAGTGAATTCCCACACACAAATGGTGTGTTTCTCAACTCTGTTGGATCCTTTGCTCTATATGTTTGTTTCTCTGCTAATATTTTCTATGGGTAAATGATAAAACCTTCTCTCCAAAACTCTGATCCAGTCAAAATTCTTGGTGATTTCAACATTCAAATAGATCATCTTTCTGATTCCTTGATGCTGTGGTTTGAAAGTTTGTATCTTCTCCAAAATTCATAGATGGAAACCTAATCCCCGATGTGACCGTGTCGGAGGTGACCTCTTTAAGAGGTATTTAATTGATTAATGACATTATAAAAAGGACTGTGGAAGGTTTTAATTTCTCTTGCCCTCTCACCTTCTGCCATGTGATGACGAAGCAAGAAGGCCCTCACCAGGTGCCAGCACCTTAATCTTGGACTTCACAGCCTCCAGAACTGTAACCAGTAAATTTCTGTTCTTTAAACATCACCCAGACTCAGTTACTGTGTTACAGAAACACAAAATGGGCTGATACATTAGGATCTCTTGGTCCTTGACTTCCTCTTCCACTGTAATCTGGGCCTCCACCACCTTATCCACTCAGAGCTGTCATTGCCATAGACCTGATCATGACCAACTGCCCTGACATCTCCACAACCTCAATTTAAATAATTCACCTCTTAGATCAGCACACCAAATCTTTCTAGCTCATTTCTCTTTTTCTCCTACTCTGACAACTAATCATCCCACCAGGACCTATGGTTAAGTGACACTGCCCTTATTCTTCACCCCACCCAGGTTAGATATTCTATGGCTCATCATCATAACTCCCTTGCACACTTCCTCATCCCCAGTACCCCTCACCTACCTCATCATACTTATTTGGGTTACTCTCAAACCTGGCTAATTCCAGTTGTTCATAGATCCCTGTTTCTTTTCTGCTACTGAATGAGTCTAAAGAAAAACACATGATAGGCTGAGAGGTCTTGGCTTAAATTCATGGCCACTAAGCTCAAGAGGCCCCTAGTGTAGGTGAATGTCCCTAATTCATTCACTATTCTGCTCTTCCATTAAGTACCTCCTCATTGTTCCTCCAAAAGCTTAAACCAGGGCTTGGGGTTGTGGCTCAGTGGTAGAGTGCTTGCGAGGCATATGTGAGGCCCTCAGCACCATAAATAAATAATAAATAAGTAAAGGTCCATTGAAAACTGAAAAAAATATATATTTTTTAGAAAAACTTAAACCATTTCATATAAGAAAGTATCCAAATGGCCATTAAACGTATGGAAAGGTGTTTAACCTCATTAGTTATCAAGCAATGAAAACTAAAATCACCATGGGGCACCATGACACACCCAATCAAAATGATTGAAATTAAAAAGGCTTACGGCAGTATCAAGGAGATGTGGAACAACTGGACTGCTCCACTGGTGGGAGTGCAAGTTGGAACGGCAATTTGGAAAACTATTTGTCCAAACCTACTAAATCTGAACATTCGTCTACCCTGTGATCCAGCAATTCCACGACTAGGTCTCTACCAAAACAGAAACGTATACATTTATGTGCCAAAAGACATGTTTAGGCATGTTCATGGAAACATTAAATATAAGAGCATAAATAATAAACAATCCAAATGTCAATGCATCTGAAATGGAGTGGATGTGTAAACTGTGGAGTAGTCACATCAAGGCACGCTATATGGCAAAGGAAATGAACGGACTGTTGCTATTGTCATCTCACAAACAATGCTGAGTATAAGAAGTTGTGTTGTCTGATTCTAGTATACAAATTTCAAAAGTAGACAAAATAAATATATGGTTTGAATATTGGTTACCTTTGGGGAGGAAGGAGTGAAGAATGACTAGGAGCAGGCATGAGGGGCCCTTGGGGTACTTGGCAATGTTCTTTCCTAATCTAGGTATTGGTATCACTGATACGTGAACTTGTGAAAATTTACTGAGTTGTACACTTTCAATTTGGGCACCACTCTGTATGTTACACCTTACCAAAAAGCTATTGTGCATGTGTGCATGCACATATATGTGTATTTATGTATGTTTGTATTTTTATATTCCTTTCTTGACCCTTCTTGTATTTCCAGCTCTTATATCATTTTGCTCCTTCACTTTATAACCAAACTCCAACAAATTGTTTATATTCAGTCTTCCGGATTTTTAAAAAAATTTTAAAAAATATTCTTAGTTATAGATAGATACAATACCTTTATTTTGTTTATTTAGTTTAGTTTTTTTTTAATGTGGTGCTGGAGATCAAACCCAGTACCTCATGCACACTAGACAAGCACTCTACCCCTGAGCCATAATCCCAGCCTAAAGTCTTCTGGATTTTAAACCCTAAACATTCTCCTGAGATGCCCTTGTCAGGGTCATCAATGACCAACATATTGCAAAACCCTGTGGTCAATCTGAGATTTTATTGTACTTGATCTGTCAGCAGAATTTGACCCATTACCTCTCTGGACACTTCCCAGACTCCTCTGCCAGCTCTCCTCATCCTCCTGACCTCTGAACATCTGTTTACTCCAGGGTTCAGTTTGTAGACCTCTATCTATACTCATCCCATTGGTGTCCATCAATGTTCAGAGGATTTCTACCCATTTCCTGTTAACTCCAAAATTTATATCTGCATCTTGAACCTCTTCCCTGAGAGGTATCATATGCCCAACTGCCAACTTGATATCTTCACTTGGATGTTTAATAGGCATTTCAAATGAATATGTCCCCAAACCAGTTCCTGGTCTCCTTCTGTCCCCTTGAAGCTGCACCTCCTCACTAAATGGCAACTGTGTTCCTTAGATACTCAGGTCAAATGCCCTGTGGTAACCTCTGGCTCTTCTCTTTCTTACTCCCCGCATTCAATCGATAAGCAAATCAGTCGTCTCCATCATTTCTCATTACCTTCAAAGCTATTACTTTGGAGCATGCCACCTTCGTTTTTTCACCTGGATGCTCACATTATCCCCTTAATAAAGTCTCTCTGTTTCTGCCCTTACCTCTTTCTTTCAGTCAGAATCCACCCCAGGAAAACAGACACCATTTGGTGAAAGAAGGTAATACTGTGTGATTCGGTTATTACACAGATGAAAGAAGAGTGAGAAGCCAAACGGGATGGAGAGGCAGCCTGGTGATCACCAACTGTACAAAGCTGCAACCACCCCTAGGAAAATGTGCGTCACCCACATTCCTGGCCACAGATCCTGTGAAGGAAGCTGGAACCAAGGCTGTCTGCCTGGTCATTGGCAGGAGGTGGAGGCAGAAAGCAGAGAACAGTGATGCCTCCCAAGCTGCAGAGGGGAGAAAGAGCTGGCTGCTCCTTTCATCTGACCTGCCAATCTCCTACCTGGTCTCACTGGTTCTGGGAGAAGACAGCTGCAATATGGTCCCTGGAACAGGCCGCAGGGTCACTTCTCTATTGTAGAGAACAAAGCAGGGCAAGGATCAGCAAGGGATGTGAACACAGGTATCCAGGGCTAGCACAGGACCCCTGCTCATTCTCTACTCTTTCCCAGAACAGTCATGTCTTTGTGGGACCTAAAGTATGTGCAATTTTGAAGATTCTCATTAAGAAAAAATTAAAAGACTAAGAACTTGCCAGGCGTGGTGGTGCACGCCTGTAATCCCAGCACTTGGGAGGCTGAGGCAGGAGGATCGCGAGTTCAAAAGCAACTCAGTGAGACCCTGTCTCTAAATAAAATACAAAAAAGGGCTGGGGATGCGGCTCAGTGGTGGAGTGCCCCTGGGTTCAATCTCTGGTACAAAAAAAAAGACAAAAAACTCTAAATTAGGTATAAAAGCACAAATTTATTTAGGATGAAAAAAAGAAATAGGAAATTACAAAAATTTCAAAAGTAGATAAAATCACAAATATCTGACATAATACAGGAAAAAAATTGTTTTTTATTAGTGGTCTGGTATATTACTTTTTAGCTTTTCCTCTATATATTTGGGGCTTCATTTGCTTTGATCATTGGTTTATATGTTCTGATTCATACTGTTTTTTTAAATAGAATATAAAAATCTTCCCTACTATGGTTGATTAAAGCTTTTTTATTATCAATTGTTTAGAAAAGTTTTCTCCACCTTTACAATTTGTTGGTTAATTTATTGGTAAAAGTGAGTAAAATTTTTAGAGTTGTTGAATTCAGGAAAGCTTTATCAAGTTTCTTTTATACATGAGCTGCGAGATGTCTGGGCTTTCAAGTTTTCTTGTGCGGTGACTAATTTTAAAAATTTCTGTGAGCTGACAACACTCAATTAAATCTCTCACGTCAAGATCTCGGGTTTGGCAGTGGAGTGGGCGGGAGGAGGATTCCTGGAAGCCATTCTTGCTCCAGGACAGCTGGCAATAACTTCCAATAACATGGAAAGCACTGTAAACTGCTCAAATATATCCCACTAAACTCAGACTAAAGGTGTCCCCAACTCGGTTTTCCTTAACAGGAGCCTCAGAATGCTTGGGATTACTCCAGAACTGAGAGGAGATACATGCAAGAGTCAAGAAAGAGACCCAGGGGTCTTCACTAATTACCGTTAAAATGCCTTACTTTTGCAAATTTTACAAAACATGCAACTATGTGAGTGTGTGGTTGGGATCTTCCAAGGAGCCTGGCCAGGGTAGATTAGAGCTTTGGGAGTTTTATGATAAATTTGTCCCTGGTCACCCATAGCAGACAGAAAGTTCTTTTTAAAATGAAAGGTTTGAATCAGGTGACTCTCTGCTCTAGGCTCTCAAAAGGCTTTACATCTCCTTCAAAGTAAAAGCTAAAGCCCTTACAATCAAGGGCCGCTGGTTGGCTTCACCCACATCACTCCTCCAGGATCTCCCTCCTGACACCTCCCTCTGGGTCCCACTGCTCAGTACCTCCTGATCTTTTGTATTCCTTTCGAATTTCCACGAAAGGTCTTTGCTCTTACTCTTCCCTCTGTCGGATACTCTGTTCTCCCAGATACCTGATTGTTTTGCAACTTCTCTTCCCCCAGGTCTTTCTTCAAATATTACCCCCTGTGTTCATTTCCTATGATGACTATAACCTATTACATGGCTTAAAGCAACATAAACTTATTATCTTGTCAATCTGGAGATGGGAAGTCTGAAATGGGTTGGCATGGCTGCCTTCCTTCTGGAGGCTCTATGGGAGCATCTACTTCCTTGCTTTTCCAGTTTTCATAGGCTGCCCACATTCCCTGGCTTGTGGCCACATCACTTCTTTGACTCTGACTCTCCTCCTCCTTTTGACTTACAAGGACTTTCATTAGTGCATTGGGGCCACCTGGATGATCCAGGATTCTCTCTCTCCCATCTAGATTCTTCACTTAATCACACCATCAATCTCTTTTGCCATGTGAAGAAATCGTTCATAGGTTCTGGGGACTAGAACATGGATATTTTGGGGAAGAGGCCTTATTCAGCCTACTTTATCTTCTCAGTAAAACCCTCCCTGACCATCCCTCTAAAATGTTGGTCATAGTGGCCATTTTATCTCATCCCTGGATAAGAAAGAATGTTTCTGGGAGGCCATAGGTATGTATGATGTTTGCTGCAATTAGAGACCTATAGCAGTTATAGTTCTATAAGAACTACCAGGAGATAGATATTATGAGATCAATTGCAAGGAAATAGTATGTGATTCTGAGGAATGGTTAGGTATGTCCAGAACGTGTAGGGCAGGCTGCCAGAGATGACTAGAGCTGAAACTGTAGTCCAGGGATGGAATTTCATCTTCTGGACAGCCTCTTTTCTGCTTATAAAGCCTTTGAACTGATTAAATCAGGTCCAACCACAATACTGAGAATAAATTCCCTTAATCAAAGTCACCTGACTACAGACCTAATCATAGCTACCAAATACCTCTACAGCAACACCTACATTATTAGTATGTGATTGAATAACTGGGATTGTTGTTTAGCCAAGTTAGACACATGAAACTGACAATTCCAGGACCCTTTATCTGGTAAAGGAAGAATTTGAAAAAAGTTTTTATCATCTATAAAGTTGACAATTTTGTTTTCTCTCTTTAATGCATCTCTATAGTGAATTAAAAAGTAAAGTTGAGTTTGTGACATTAAAAATCAATGCTTGACTCTTAGGTAAAACCCATTTGGTCATAATTTATCAGTTTTATAATGTATAGATGGGCTAAGTTGGCTACCATTTTATTTATGGGTCATTGAGCTATGCAATGTGATTGGGCTATATGTCCTTGAGTGTATCTTTGTCCAGCTTTGGTACGTCAGGATTAGTGGCTTTAGTCAAAAATGACAACCTCAGTTGTCACTGGTGAGCTGAAGGGCATGGGGGAGGGCATACTTCAGGCGAATGTTGCAGTCAATGCTCATCTTCTCTTTATGTTGGGGTTCTGCATTCTCCCTGTGTCAGCTTTGGCCTCAGACTCCACATGGCTGCTCCTGAATCTGTAACCTTAGTTTCAAAAGCAACTTCTTTCTTGAAGTCACTGAAAAATCTCTTGCATTTCATTTTCACATGCCCATCCCTGAATCATTTGCAACCTGAGGGAAAAAGCAAAGCTTGATGAAGCTTGTGAGCCCAGTCTTGGAACTGGGGATGGTGTTAACTTCCCTGGAAGTACATAGCTGCAGAGAGGGATGGAGAGGGCTCCCTCTGAGGAAAACTGGGGTGTGGTTACTAGAGGGAAGAATGAGCACTGAAGAGCAAAAACAACAGATGCCTACTATAGCTGAACTAGCCCAACAGAATGCATTGGGAAGTTTTTCATCTTTGTTTTACACTCTATAACAATTTAAATAACAGAAGTTTTTGTTCCTTGAAAGTTTGATATAACTCACCTCTAAATCCCCTCTGGGCCTGATGTCACTTTTAGAAGCAGATCTTTGATTATCTGGTTTCTTCTGTGGATATTAGTATTTTTACCTCCTCTTGAGCCATTAGGGAATGAATAAATGAAAGATCCAGCATTTGGTTTTATTTACCCAGTCTACATTTGTTTCCTATTTCATTAATTTCTGCTTTTATCTCTGTTAATTCCTTCTTTCCATACAGGATTTTTTTTTCTTCTAGTTTTCTCTTTCCCAGCTGCTTATATTCAGTTCTCTTTCCTCTTTCTAATAAATGTGTTCAAGGCTATCCATTTTTCCATACGTATTGCATTGGCCTTGACAATTGATTTCATTATATGATGCTCTCCATGTCATTTATAAAATAATCTATCACTTCAATGTTGAGTTTCTCTTTAACCTGAGTGTTATATAGAATAGTGTTTTTAAATTTCGAACTCGTTGAGTTTTTGTCATATCATTTTGCTACTTTTTTGTCATTGATTCTAGTTCTTTTTACATTGTAGTCAGAAAATGTGGTCTAAATGGTTTCCACTTCCTGGTATACTACAGACTGAGTAATTTATACTCAACGAATTTATTTGGCTCATGGTTCTGAGGTTGGGAAGTCCAAGATTGAGAGTTGCATCTGGTGAAGGACTTCTGGTGGGAGGTATCACATGGGTGGGGAGGAAAGCTGTTGAACTCATGCTTTTTATCAGGACACTACTCCTGAAATAACTAACCAAAACCCAAGATAAAGGCATTAATCCATTAATGCTCTGCTTTTATCACTTCTTAAAGATCTCACCATTCAAACTTTTGCATTAGGGATTCAGTTCCCAGCATATGAACTTTGGGGACACATACAAACCATAGCAATGTGTATTCTTATTTCAGTAAATTTTCCTATATGCATCTCAAATAAAACTTAAATTATTATTATTCAAATTCTCCTTTAGCTTCACTTATTTTTCTTCACTTGATCTATCAATTTCTGGATAAGTATGTAAAAATCAAGTATCCTTGCAAGTTTGACACTCTCTAATTCTAAAACTAATTCTTTCTCTATTTCAATTTGTTGTTCAATACAAAACCTGCTTCATTATTGTATCTTATTGATACATTGTGTCTTTTACAAAGTATCTCTTTGTTCCCTAGAGTACTACTATTATTTTGAATTCTTTTTAACCTGGTATTAATATTCCTAAACCTTCATTTGTTTTGTTAGCATATATTCATTTTCCATTCTTTTCTTTTTAGACCTGTGTTATATTGTTTCAATGTGACTCTTTAAAATAATTGCATTGTGTATGGACATGAATATACATACATATACTTGTGTAGGTTGTTGAGAGTTTTTTCATCTACTCTACAGTCTCTGTACTTTAATAGGAGGGTTTAGCCCATTCATATTTATTATGATTTCTGATATGTTTGTATTTCCCCCCTGCTTTTTATTTGATTGATTGATTTTCCTTTATTCTATTTTTCTCTATTTATTGGCAAGTTACATGTTCCTTCCAGTGGTGTCTTAAACTTCCTCCTACCTCTCATATTTTGTTGAAACCTAAGTCTCAAATGTTATTATTTTGCATTATTTCTATACTTTTAAGAAATGATTTCTTAAAAACTGTATGAAGTCTTATAGATTCATTTTTACTTATTATTTAGACTCTTGATATGTACTAGTTTCTTTTTTAAAAATTTGTAATCCTATGACATTCTTTTTCTTGAGTTCCTTTTTTGTTTTGCTGAAGTACATAATTATTTTTTCAGAAGGAATGAATGGATAGTAAATTTTCTTTGTCCTTTATTATCTGAAAATATCCTGGACTTGTTTTCATGCTTGATAGTTTGGCTGATGTAGAGTTTCAGGTTAAAAAAATCCAGAAGCAATGAAAATTTTGTTTTTATTTTGTAACTTAGAAATGTCACAGGATGTATGTGCCTTTTTAGTATTTTGTGCTTAGCATTTGGTGAGTCTTTTTATAATTTGAGAACTCAGATTTTTCTCTAGCATTCGAAAATATTTTAAAATTATATTTTAAATTGTTTCATCACCTCTAGTCTTTCTTATTTCAGGCTAGAACTTCTATAAGGTAAATATTAGGTCTTGTATTTTTATCATATCCTGTATCTTTATGTTTTCACTGTACCTTCTAGGGGATTTCCTCAACTTTATCTTCTTGCTTTTAATTTTCAAGGATGATTTCTTCTTTGTCTCTTCTCCATAGCAATCTATTCTTATTTAAAAAGCAAATATCTTTTGGATCTCTTTGAGTATACAACCTAGAATTCTTTTAAAGTTCCCCTCTGCTACATTATCTCCATTTGCTTTAGGATGAATCATATTGGGTTTTTCATCTTGTTCTTTCTCATACTATGGATTTGCCTCAATGATCTACCTCTGTAGAGGTCATTCAGTCTTATAAGTTAATAATTAAGTTGATTTGTGTATTTAGGAGACTGATGTGAGTTTCTTTCACAATCTTGTGGACTCATTTCCAGGATGGGCCTTTTCCTTGAGGGAAAGCTGTGTGCGGCTCTGTGTGAGTAAGTGGGTGGGAGGAGCTTGTCTCTGGAGGCTTCCCTTCAGGAACAGTGAGAAGACTCCACACAGGGTGGTGGGAGACCCTCACAATTGCCAAAGTAAGGGAGACTGTTTTCTGTATGTGAAGTCCTGAGAAGAACTATCTCACTGTCTTTGCCTTTTCCCTCCTTCCTATATCCATTGTGGAAATTTAGCCCTGTTCTACTTCTCTGGCTTCAAAACATATACAAGCCATCCTTCCTGTGTCAGTTACCTAGTGCCACATAACAAAACACAACTTAGTGCCTTGAAACAACAGTGCTTTATTATCTCTCATGGTTCTGTGGACTTCCTGGAGTTGCTATTCTGTTCTGCATGGCACTGGGCTAGATTCACTAATGTTGCTTTGTCAGTTGGAAGGACCAGGAAAGAAGGCTTTGGGTACACGTGAGGGGCCTCTGCGCTGCCAGTTGGCTGAGGCACCTCATTTCTCCACCAGGTGGCCTCTCCTCCTTGTCAGTTTTTATCTTCCAGAGCCTCTTCCTTCAGGAGGTAGTGTGGACTTCCTTCCAGAGTGAGACTGAGTTCCATGGGGACAAGCCCCAGTGTGTAAGTGCTTATCTGGTGTCGGTTTCCATCATGCTAGCTGATATCCCATTGGCCAAAGTGAGTTATATTGCTGAGTGGTATATCGACATGTGGCTCAGTGCCACATCTAAGGTGATCTTTCATCTTGTTTAGAGGGCAGGCACCAGGTTTCAACATCAGGGACAGAAGCCACAGCTGACATTCCGGGGATGCTGAGAGGAAGGGGCTGCTGGACCATTTGTTTATTCAGCAGTTCTTTACCTGATAGTTGGGCTCTCACCTGCTCCCTGCCCCTGGTTCTTGGAGTTTCTCCAAAGTTCTTTTGGAAAACACAATTTACATCTCTTTAGCTAATTTCCTCTGTGCTGATGTCACCACTCCAGTTTTCTCCATGAATCTCTCTGCTCTTTATCTTCTAGAGTGTCCTCAGATTTGTCTGATTTACTCATGCCATGATTTCTAGATTTCTTGGGCTAAAGTGGATGCATTCTTTTTTGGTCTCTTTCTATTCTTCCACTGAAATTTATTTTGTAAAAAGGAAAAGAAAGCAGGGAGACAGGAATGCCAAAGACAGGCAGTGGTTACACTAGATGACATTTTTGCTTTTTGCCAGTTCTGAGATGTTAAGTTACAGGGGCTCTGGCCACTTCTGGATCAGGATTTCAGGCTGATGGAGTTAAATACTGATCCTGCTGGGATGGAACTGGGATCATTGGAGCTGGTTTCTTTGATCATCTAGACTCCTCATTTTGCAGTTAATAGATGAGGCTTAGCAATGGTAACAAGGTCATCTAGTAAATCAGCCGCAAACCTGGGGTTAAGAGATGAGCCCCCTGCCTCTTAATCCTATGATCTTTCCACCCCCAAAATTTCCTGCATCTTGCCCAAATTTGCACCTTGGGGCATCTCTCAGATAAGCCTAGGTTCTACTCTCCTCCATGGGGCTAGGCTGTACCTCCATCCCAGAATACAATGCATGAAAATGTGAGGTTAGAGTTGCCCCAAATGAGACAGATGTCTGTCTGGCCCCTCCTCCTGAAAGGCGATTATTTGAGCTGGAGATGACAGCCCTGTTTGGATCACGGATTCTCATTCTCCCTCCAGCGCCCTCTCTCTCCTACTCGGTTATCTATTTACCTATCTATTTACGTGAGCTCCCCCCCCACACACCCAATGAATTACGTCTGCAAGGCAGTAAAATGTTATGTATTTGCAAGGCCCATAATCTTTAAAAGCCCAGTGATGCCAGCTCCAGACAGCAGTGAGCTCCCTCCAGTATGTTAATAGATAGTATTAGGGCAATAATGAAAACACTTGAGACAAGTAAGCTCCTATCAAAAGCTGAGTAATAGGGCTTCGCAGAGTGAATCACAATGCAGAAGAGATTAAGACGTCTGCGTTGTGCAGTGTCTATTCAGACTAACAGCTGCTCCGTTTCTGATTAAAATGGGGTTGGGGAGACCTTTCTGAGCTAGTCCCCTTTTTATCGTACACCGTCCTCACCCTTCCCACCTCCATCTCCACACGTAGGCACCTTCATTTGCACTCAGTCCCAGCCACATACACACACACACACACACACACACACACAGTGGAGTCACAAACACAGATTGCATCTTAACAGACATTCAGAGCCACCATTGCACACACAGCCACCAGCACCCACTGACATCCAGCTATACCAGCAGGCCCGAGTGCACACTCACCACTACATTGGCATGCACAGGTGAACAGTCACATGTGGAACCAATCTCTCACACAATCACGGCCTCAGTCTCACGCTCATATTAAATTACAATCTGTCACAAACACAGTCTCACATATGCATTAAATTGCAATCTGTCACACATACATGCTCTTCACACACAGTCACAACCAGACACCCAGAAACAACCTAACGAGAATCACAAGCCCGCACATATCTGGCTGGCGGTGTTCACGAATAGCCCTAGCAAATCCTTTGTGTGCAGAATCACATTTGCACACTCACACTTGTGATCGTAGTTTGTCATATGCACACATCCCTTCATTCACAGGCTGTCACAAGTTCTCCTGCCCATATCCAGCCATGATCATAAATACTTACACATGGCCCTGTGCTCTCCAGAGACAACAGCCCAGTCATATGAAGTCATGCTCTTCCATACCCACAGAGACAGAGCTAGTCTGCACACCTGCAAACCACAACCACAGTGTGCACATGACACAAGCCACAGATATATATAGGCACACCAACAGGCATAGATTCTGCTCTGTACATCTCCCCAGGGGGTGGCCCAGGATACAAGGCTTCCAAGCCAGAAGGATGGCCCTCGAACTATTTCAGTGGCTTCAAAATCCTCAGGGCTGGCATATTGAGGTTACCATCTCCACTCCCTACAAGGCTATAGCTTGTAGAGGGAAAGAGAATCATTTCTGTGGAGGCTAAAAGCATAGACTCTGAGCTTGGATGGACTGCAGATGTAGACTTGGGAGAACTCCAAGCTGACCAAGGATAAAATGGTCTACCTTAGGAGGTAGGGAGCACCCTCTCAGTGGAGGTGTGCACTCAGAGGCTGAACAGCTTGGCAAGGATAAAGATGGGGAGGAACTCACAGGGTGACCAAATACCCTGAAGATCCATCTCAGTCCTGATCCTGTGCCCTGAGGTTCTGCATATCCTCTCCCCAACCCCTGGCCATCTGTGACTCCCTTCTTCCTCCAGCCCAGGTCTCCACAGAGAAGCCAGACACCCTAACCCTCTGCTTCTCTCCCTTTACATGATCTTTTCCAAGATCATCGTTAAGCTGCTGATTGGAGCTACACCTTCAAGACCCTGGATCTAGGCTCAGGGGGAGATGCAAGCCACAGTAGGTTGTGGATTGTTCAGACACCCTCCACTTTAGTCCAGGAGACCTGGTCTTTAGAGGTCAATTTAGTTGTCCTGGATGGAAGGCACTGGATCATGAAGCCAGGAGCACCAGACCTGGGCATCTGGAAGAATCGGAGGAGATGGGGACTTCCTGCTCTCAGCCACACTTGGCAGCTTCCAGGCTTTAGCTGGTGGCTGTTGCCCACGTCCCTTCCAGCCTCCTCTTCCGGGGCCCCATCTCCACCCTGAGGGGCATATCACCATTCCTTTTCCCAGCAGAGGACTCCCTCACACCTGGTGCTTTGTCCATGTTCACCCCTCCTCAGCCCACGCAATGATATCTGCACTTGTCCAACTCCCTCCCCAGCTTGAATGTACCATGTACAGGAAGTAGCCTCAGAGCCTCTGGGCTAGAATCAATCCTTCCCCATTCTGTGCTCCTACAGTCATTGTTTTTCCCCTGCTAGAGCACAGACCATCTGTCCTCCACCCGAGGGGCTGGGTCAGGCAGGGTGGGTGTGTTGCTGGCAGGGGGTGGGGGGTGTCCAGAGCTAAGCAGAGGCCAAGTGGCCAGGATGCAGCCCCAAGGACACAGTTGGGGGAAATTAGCCTCACATTCAATTATGGTGCAAATTTGGGGTCTGGGGATTGAGCCTGAAGGGGTGGCTTGAGTGGGGCCCATTGACTGATGTTGTGTACAATGGGGAAGCTTGTTCTGTGGCCCTGAAAGTCAGGATTTGGAGAAAAAGAAGCAGGACTGGGGCAGGACTGGTGTGGGAGCAGGTTCAGACAAGCTGGGTTCCAGTATGGATGGCTGCCTTGAAGGGTCATGGTGTATGTGGACCCCAAGAGTCATATTCAGAGGGTCAGGCCCAAAACAGGAGAATTGGGAGATGATGCCAAAAACCAGAGACAACCCCAAATGGGCCAAAGAGCCCTTCAGAATCAAGATGTTCTTTCCTGGTGGGATCTGGGTTCTGGGAGCTGCTCTGGGCACTTGACGGAGCTGACACTATCTATTAGGCACTAGGGGTTTCCATCACTTGGTTTTCTCCCCCATTAGTCAGGGGTGTCTCTAGGAAAGACATTATTTTGTACCTTTGGGTTCTGCACAGTGCATGGCCCATAATGCAGCTCAGTAGGCTTTTATGGCATTTAAATTCTCCTGTGAGGCTGAATCTGTGTTCTAGCCTCTGAAGCCTACCTCCACTCTCAGCTGCCATCACTGGATCACTGCAGTGGGTCTCTTTCCCAGTTCCCAGAACCCATCCTGCCTGGCCTATGGCTCGAGGACTTTAAGGGCTCCAAGGCTGCTTGGCTATTGCTAATCTGGGATCACCTAGTTATCTATCCATAAGGCTGGGTCCTGTCCCCGATTCCATCTGACACCCTAGTTCTACTGATGGAATTTCAATGTGTTCTCTGTTTATTCAACAGATATTTACTCCACAATGTCACCAGCCTGTTGTCAATCTTCATCTTACCTCCACTGCCATGACCCTTCATTCAGACGATCACCTCTCTTACCACACTGGCTGGGCTTTTCTCTTTTTCCAGTCCTTCCCTTTTTAGCTTCTGTTGTTGATTCTGCCTCATATCCTGACCTTCGTAAATGTTGTAGTCAGCACACCAGGTTCAGTCCTTGCCCCTCTTCTTTTTGCCCACCTCACTTCCAGAGGGATCTCCTCCAAGCTCAAGGCTTTAAACTATCTATCTGCTGTTGACTCTGGAGTCTAAGTGCATTTCCCCAGCACAGCCTCTGCCCTAAATTCATGTGTGGATCCCCTGTTTGCTCCACATTTCCACTCCATGTCAATCAGGATCACAAATGTCAACTCCTAATTGCTATCACCAGCCTTCTTCTTCCACAGAATACTCAAACTTGATCAATAGTAGCTCCATAAATGGTAATTCTTCCAGTTGACCTTGAAGGTATCCCTCAGCTCCTCCTCAAACTTCATTGAAACTACTAGCATCCTTGCTCAGGTCATTGCAATAGCCTTAGCCTGGTTTCTCTGCCTTTGCTTCTATCTCCCACCAGTCTCATTTTGGATGCTCTGGCCACCTTCCCAGGTTTTTTTTATCCCTCTCTAGGCCTGTCAGTCATGTACTGATGGTCTTGACCTATTGGCACTTCTCTTTCTGTCCTGTGTTATCCCTGACTCCTAGTTCCCATGAGCTTGGTTCCTGTACCCACTATGTTGGGCCTCCTGATGGTGACATCATCTGAGAAGTATCACAGGCAACCCTTCTGTCCCTGACTGCCCCATCTCTTCTGTCAGCCTTCTCTCTCTGCAGACTCAACATTTTGTGTCCATACTTAGCAGTCCTAGGTAAAGAAGAACCAGACCTAAATTCAAGCCCTTGACCAATGTCTGAGGAGGAGACTGCCAGGAGCCCAGGGCAAAGGAATGGGTTGCTGAGAGGTTGGGACATTTTTTATTTTTGAGCAAGGCTTGTACACTCCCCAGCTTTAATTTTCACAGAAGGCATACATCATCACCTTCCTGCAGGAGCAGGGAGGGGAAAGAGAACTCACGTGACCACAGCTGCACAGTTAGTCAAGATTGGAACCCAAGTCCTCTGGCGCCATGCTCCTGTGCCTTCCATCTCCATGGTCCCTAAAGATCAAGTCACCTTCCTCCCCGCCTACTCACAGAGGAGGGCACTGAATCCCAGAAGTGAGAAGGGTATTTGCCAAAGTCACAGAATGACGTGGTTACTGAGTCTGGAGGAATCCCCAGGTCTACAGGCTCTGCCAGCCCCCAGTGGACACAGAGAAAAAGGGGTACAGACCCCAAGACCAGCCCTCCCTCTACATGGCTCATCTCTTGGCACCCAGGCTGGGGCCTGGAGCCCCAAACAGAATGAGCAATGCTATCTCCCTTCTTGGGGAGGAAAAGGCAGCTGTGATGGTTGTGGCGGGCGGAGAGAAATTTCCTCTTTCTGTAGATTGGATCAGTCACTCTCAGAATTGATGGCAACGGCTTCATCACGAAGATCTAATGCTTTAATTATGTTGTGACATGACCTGACATGGGGGTGGCATTTGATGGATTCTCTGGTGTCATCAGCATGGCCCTGACATAGGAAAGTGGCAGAAGGCAGGGGGAGGGGGAAGAGGAAGGGCTCTTGGTGGGAGATGTATCCTCCCAGGGCTGCCTCCACCTTTCTCTGCTCCTTGTCTTCCAGGGCAGTTCAAGCAGCTGTGAGGACCCAGGAGAGGAGGGGCAGAAGCTCAAGCACAGGAGAAGGTGAATTTGCCCTCCCAGGATGAGTGCCTGTATGTATGCAAATGTATGCACGTGCCTAGACACTCTGGGGCATGTCCAAGCAGGAGAGAGGATGCAGCCCATGGACAGAAGCTACAGCTGTTCTACTGTCTAACCTGCAGAGGAGGCCTGGGAAGCGAAGGGCAGGGGCAGGGCACCCAGCTGGTCTGCATAGCCTGGGGCTGTCTTGAGCAGAAGGAGCAGATACATTTAGGCAGCCCAGAGGGTAGAACTGGTACCAACCAACATAGACTCTCCTGGGAGGCAGGCTTAGCTCAGCAGAGTGGGGGCTGCCCAGCCACAGAACAGGCAGCCTGGAAGGCAGGAAGCAACCTGTCTCTGGAAAGGGCTTCTCTGGCTGATACAAAGGGGCTCTCCCTCCTTGGTGGATACCTTCTGACTGATAACTTATGGCACTAGGAGCTGTGTATCCATTGGTGAGTGCATGAGAGTATTTATCCTCCACTCCTATCCCCACAGCCCAGCAGCCTGCTGGAGCCTTAGTGCCCTTAGTGCAGCAAGAGAGACAAGCAACCTGCTTAGAAGTCCAAGCTGTTTGCCAGGAGGCTGTATGTGCAGACCCTCCTGGATCAACTCTCCCTATCCTATACCTGGGGCCAGTTTTCCTCCCCATGCTCTAGGGATCCCCATTGGGGGACCAGCAAAGTGAGAGTGCAGGCCTGTTGGTGCACCCCACCTTCTCATGCAGTCTTGAAGGAGTCTCGTGATGGCTTGTAGCCGGGGGAGAGCTATTATCTCCATCTTGCAGTGGAGGACAGTGAGGCTCATAGACGAGAAGTTGCCTGCCCAAGGCTACATGGCTAGGAAGGAGTGAGTTGGATTTGACTTAGCTAATGTCTGTGAAGTGACTCCTGTACTCAGGCCCGCAGAAGAAGCTGCAGATTCAGACCATGGGATCCCTAACTTCGAGATGCACAGTGGATGCACATGGCTCTCTCTGACTTACATGTTGCTGCTCTTTGCATTGCTGTGCTCTGTCGTTGCTAGTGGTGATGGGTTGGCAGCCCAGAGCAGGGGAAGAACAGTAGAGCAGATATCAGGAGTTGAGGGTCAGGTTCTGGGTGCCACTGTCCTTGGGGGAAAGCACAGCCTGAAAAATATGGGCCGAAGGTTCTATTCAGTGCTGTCCTCCTCATTCCTTTCCACCCCAACCCATGGTGCTGGAGAGACTGAGGTCCAGAGAGAATAATGGATGGGCCTAGGTTCACCTAGTGAGTTAGAACAGGAGCCAGGCTTGACCATGGTTGTACCCAGGATGCAGTGCTGCTAACCATGGTCATGAAAGGATTCTGGAGAGACTTGAGCTTCTAGAAAGATGAGTTGAAGAAATACCAGCCAGAGAGGAAACTCCCAATGCCCAGGAGGACGCTCATAGCCTGGAGAAAGCCCTGCAGGTCCCTTCCCAGTTCTAACCACCCCAATCCCAGCCTCAGTGAAGGATGTGGAAGGCTGACTGTCCAAGAGCGAGATTGCTTGTGGCCTAGGCTATGTCTCAGAGAGGTCAGGGTGGGGGAGAAGGCAGAGGCTGTGCCTTGGCTGTTCTTTCCCATTCCCTGCATGACTGGAAGCTCCAAAGTGATGCTTGGGCAGGAGAGCAAGAAGGACTTTGCAGGTATGGGTGCAAAGCCATGTGGGTCTGGCCACGATGGAAGCGGTTGTCTGTGCATGCAGTTTGGGCAGCTACTGTCCTGGTGGTGTAGCCCCATCAGTGTGGAATCAAGGGTCTGCCCAGCTGAAGTTTTGTGAACAAGAGCTGGGTTGGTGAGGTCTATGTCTGGTTGTAAACAAGTATTACCAGGTGACTGTGGTGTGTCCCCACTGGGTGGCCACCAGTAGGTGTTCCTGTGTCACGGTGTTACTAGGTATAATCATATTTGAACAGGCTGGTATGGATACTTGTTTCAATCTACACATTCCATGAGTGTAGCTGTATGTGCCAACCAGAGGGTATGTCTGGATGCGGATGCATTTTTGGTGACTGTAACTGCCAGAATTAGCCATGTCTCCAAAGTAGCACTGTATCGCAGTGTAGCACTGTTGTATAGAATTGTGTGACCCTATTGGGGATTGTCTCTGGGGATAACATGGTCCCTGGGCTGCTGGCTCTGTAGCAGGTGGCCCCATCACAAGGGGGCACTGTGAACCTTCCTAAACCATCCCCATCAGCTGGTTTTCAGTATGTGGTTGGAGTAGGCTGGGAACCAGCCTCCTCTGCCTTTAGGTCCCTGGGCAGTTTCAGATCTCATCTCAGAGTCTTTTCCCTGGGGGAAGGGAAACGATGTCATTTAAATCCTACCTTATAAGTCTCATGGTGAGGTTCTGTAGAGCTCTCTCCTCCCAATTGCCTCACTTGATGAATGGAGAAACTGAGGTTCAGATGGGAAGTAACTTGCCCCAAATCCCACTTCAGGATCACATCTCAACCCTGAGATAAAGCTGACTATACCAGATGTGCAAAAACTGCACTTGCTAGTTTCCAACCTAGGCCTTACAGTGCTGTATTTGATGTTGGGTATTGATGGCATGTGCTGGAGCAGCCATGAGCTGGGACTCTGCTCCTGGCTCCTTCACTTACTAGATACTTGACTCTAAGTCACTGACACCTTTCTCTGGGTTCCTTTCCCCCTCTAAACTGAGAGGACTGATATTTTTGCTCTTCGGGTCTACCTTCCAGCATGGGCCTCCTTGCTTCCAGAGATTAGAGGTCAGTGCAATCATGGAGTAATGTGGTCATGTGCACGAGCTGGGGACTGTTACCCAAGACTTACTGGTGCTGGGTATTAACCAGAGCCCAGAAGGGAGAAATGGTGGACTTGGAGTCACACAATGAATGGTTGGCATAGTCAGGATGAGAAGGAAACTAGGCCTACTGCCCCCTTACCAGTGCCCCCTGCCTACCCCAGCAGTGGTCCACCCCCACACAAGCCTGTCGATGCCAATGCTTCATTCATATAACCTGCAGTCCTCCTCAGGGATGTCTTATCATTTTCTGAAGTCATTTACCCTCAGTGTCCATAACAGGAAGATACTATGCTGGAGAGTGTCCTCTTTATTCCCTTATTTAGTCCTAGTAGGAACCCTACTTTACAGATTGGGAAACTGAGGCTTGATGGAGTTAAGCCATTATAATGGCTACTATTTTGAGTGTTCCCTGACTGAATACAAGACGCTGTGCTGGATACTCACGGAGGTGAGTGGAGGGTGACTAGTCCAGCCTTCAAAAAATTCCCCCAGATAGTGCCGAGATGTGCTCAGGATCTGCCAGTCTGATGTAGACAGCAATTTGCATACAATTTACCCAGAAAGCTGCACTGTGAAAAATATAATTACTTTTTTAATATTCTCGCTCTGATGTGAATGCTTACCGCCCGTAATGAATTACTTGCTTAATGAAGATAAACCTGAATTGGAGATGCACTTGGAGGGCTGCTGGGGCAGCAGGTTTGATGCCATCATCTGCAGCTGTTAATCTCTGAAATTGATGCCCTCGTTGGTGGGATCATAAATCCAGGGGAAAATCCATGAACTCCAGCACTTCCAGCTATTTTACTCTGTGGTATGGGCAGAACTACTTAGCCTAGCTGTGCCTCTGTTTCCTCACCTATAACAAGGGTATTGGGCTAAGTTGGAACCATAGAAATATGGGGATGGGATTGATCTTTATTCAAGAACAATTGAGGGTATGCAATGCATCAGGTGAGAGCCAGAGAGGGGAAGTGGTTTATCCAAAGATGCACATAGATGAGGGGCTTCTCAACTAGAATTAGTAGCCACAACTTTGCTCCCAAGTACTACACTGGCCCCTTCTCCTCAGGAGCCTCAAGGTTGCCTATTGCCTCTTGGTTGCTAGTGATGAGAGGAAGCTGGAGTCTGACCCTGGTAGGATGAGAAAACCTGTGGGCAGGTATAGCCACTGGAATTGCCCATTCTTTTACCTGATGCTGGCCATTTCTGGGGGGAAACAATCAGAGCAATTAGATGGGGGCTGGGGGTTCAGGGCAACAAGTAAACAATTTAGTAAATAAGTATTCTACGACTTTGGGGGCAGGTACTGGGGATTTAATCCAAGGGGGGCTTTACCACTGAGCTACATTTGCAGTCTCTTTTTTTTTTTTTTTTTTTTTTTGAGATAGGTTCTCACTAGGTTTCTTAGGGCCTTGCCAAGTTGCTGAGGCTCTCCTCATACTTGTGATCCTCCTGCCTCAGCCTCCCAAGTTACTGGGATTACAGGTGTGCCATATTCTGTGGCCTTTTATGACAGTTGGTTTTAGGCTCCAGAGATATAGACATGAATGAAATCAACAAGGCTCCTGCCTAGAGATATCTGAAATTCTAGAAAGTTTCTGTGATCATGAAGACAAATAAGTTAACTAAGAATAAAGATGATGTCAGAGAGTGATAGATGGTATAAAATTTTTAAGGTGGGTAATATGATACAGAGCAATTGGCAAAGGGAGAGTTTTGACTTGTTGATCAAGTAGACTTCCCTAAGGAGGGAACACCTGAGCTGAAACCTAAGCGTTATGAAGGAGTCAGCCCTGTAAATCAGGATTGTGGCTCCAGGTGAGATGAGAAAGGCAGGTAGCAGCTAGATCACAAAGGGCTTTCTAAGTTGTGGAGGGACTTTCATTATATTCCCAGTGCAAGGGGAAGTCATTGGGTGTTTTCATAAGGGAAGTGATATGATTTATGGATATTTAAAAGATCATTCTAGCAAAAGTAGAAAGTCTTGATAACTATCTATTAAAATTTTAAATTTATAACAAAAATTTCCCACCCAGATAGTTTCACTGGTAAATTATATCAAACATTTAAGGAATAAATGATATTCATCTTACACAAGCTCTCGAACAGAGGAGAAGGAACATACTCCAACTATTTTCATGAACCTAGCATAATTCTTCTGCTGGTCATTTCTGTGCAACCAATTATCCTAAAGGTAGCAGTTTAAACCACAATTTATCATGCTATCTTGTGTTTCTGGGGTCAGGATTGGACATACCAGAGTAGAGATGGCTCATCTATGCTCCACAATGGGGCCTCGGCCCATAGGGCTCAAATGGCTGGGGTATATAACAATTGGAGACTGGCTGGGCATCTTTCTCTTCCCTCCACATGCCTCTTGGTTAGCTTTAGTCCCCTCTCAGCATGTGGCATCAAGGGAGTTGGGTCTTTACATGGCAGCCCAGGCCTTTGAGTGTAAGTGTTGCAGGAAGCCTGGGAAGACACTGCAAAACTGCCTGCGAAAGTACACTTCCATTGGTCAAGCAAGTCATTAAGACAGCCCAGATACAATAGGGAGGAAATTAGACTTTACTTCTTGACAGGGGAGCAGCAAAAAAAAAAAAAAAAAAATTGCAGCAATCTTTAACATACCTCTGATGCAAAACCTGACGAAGATATTACAAGGAAAGAAAGCTACAGGTCAATATCACTCACAAACAAAGAGGCAAAAATCTTTAACAAGATATTATCAAATCAGGTCTATCAATAAATAAAAGGGATGATACATTATTACTAAGTGGGGTTTATTCTAGAAATGCAAAGTTTAACGGTTTAAAAGCCAGCAATATAATTCACCACATTAACAGAATAAAAGAAAAAAAATAAGATCATCTTAATCAATGCAGAAAAAGAGCACTTGACAAAATTCAATACCCACTCATGCTGTGAAAAAACAGAAAACCTGTTGGGTGCAGTGGTGCATGCCTGTAATCCCAGCAAGTTGGAAGGCTGGGGCAGAGGATTGCCAGTTTGAGGACTGCCTCTAAACTCAGCAAGACCCTGTCTCAAAATAAAAAATAAGGGGCTATGTAGTGACTCTGTGGTAAAGTACCCCTGGGTTTAATCCCCAGTACCAAAAAAAACAAACAAATGAAACAGCAAACTAGGAGTAGAAGGGAACTTCCTAACCTTTTAAATAGTGTTTTTGAAAAATCAATAGGTAACACCAAACTTTCTGAAGAAGGAACTAATGCTTTTTTCCTCCTTAGAAATAAAGTGAAAATGCTTGCTCTCTTTATTTCTAGTCAGCATTGCCCTGGAAGTCCTAGACAATGCAATAACACAAGAAAAGAAAATAAAAGGTATAAAGACTGGAAAAGAAAAAATAAAACTGCTTTTATTTGTAGACAACATAATTATTTATGTAGAAAATCCTAAGGGGTCTTCAAAAAACTTCCAGTATTAATAATGGAATTTAACATATCTGTAGGATACAAAGTCAATATGTAAAAATCAATTGTATTTCTATACATTAGCAGTAGACAATTGGAAAAGTAAAATTTAAAAACTTATTAAAATAGCATAAAAACATTAAGCACTGGGTCTGGGGCTGTAGTTCAGTGGTAGAGCGCTTGCCTGGCACATGTGAGGCACTGGGTTTGATCCTCAGCACCACAAAAAAAATAAATAAAATAAATAAATAAATAAATAAATAAAAGGTAGTGTGTCCATCTACAACTAAAAATATTTTTTAAAAACACTAAGTACTTAGATTTAGCAAAATGCATGTAATACTGAAAACATTATATTGAAAATTATAAACATAAATAAAGGCTTAATAAATAGACCAATAGATTATACTCTTGGTTTGGAAGACTCAATATTATTAAGATATCTGGTATGCCTACACTGATCTATAGACTCAGAACAATCTCAATCAATACCCCTGTAAGTTTTTTTGTTGTTAAATATCATAAGTTCATTCTAACATTTATATAAAACATACAAATTAGAATTAGAATAGTCAATGCAATTTTGCAAAAGAACAAAGCTGAAGGCCTTGCACTACCTGATTTCAAGATGGTCTTTTAAAGTAGTATTTTAAAGGAGTAAAAGTAGGTGCAGAGACCAGTTGGGATGTTATTGATGTGAACCAGAAGAGAGAAGTTGGAAGCTCAGACTTAGGTGATGTTTGTGAAGATGGAGAGAAATGAAGGGTTTGGGTTACATTTTGGAAATGAGGCGGTGAAATTTGCTGATTGTAGGTGAGGGGTGAGAGAAGTGTGGAATGTGATTTTGACTTGAGCAGCTGGGCAAGATGTGACTTATTGAGATGGGAAAATTGGTAGAAGAATGGATTGGAATGAGAGGAATCAAGTGTCTGTTTTGTATGTATTTTTAAAAATTTATATAGAGACCCTTGAGGTCACAGGGAGAGGTGTCCCATATGTAGGAAGTTTATTATATAGGTTTGGATTCTGGGAAGAGGTCAGGACTGGAGAGTTAACATTTTGGAACCAGTGTATTGATGATATTGAAAGCCATGAGCCTGGATGCACTCAGCTGGTGAGGGAGACTAGAGAGAAGAGAAGAGGACCAAGGATTTTCTCCTGGTCCACCCCATTTTGGGAGAGGAGAAAGCAATAGGGTTTAACACAGAAGCCAGGGAAAGACAGCTAGAAAGACCATCAGTCAAATGTAGTATAGAAAAGCCACAGGGGTTGGGGAGGGGAGAATGGGAAATATGGGAAATGAAGTAACTCATGCTGTCCAGTTTCTTCTGTGTGCCCAGCACTGGTGCTCAGGACATGGTGAAGTAGGTGTTACATTTTCTAGTTCATGGAGGCTCAGGATTAGTGCAGTGACTTGCCCAGATCCTACAGCTAGGAAGGGGCAAACCTACATCAGCAGCTGGTCCTGTCTTTGCAGTTCTTTCCACTACTCCCTCCAGCAAGGGGTTTCAGGATCGGGGGAAGCCACTTAAGAGTGTCCCATCTGTAAATGTTCACCTTTCAGGATTTTGAGGATAAAACGGGATAATCTGTGTTAAGCACCTGGCATTGCTTAACTGGGTGAGCCCTTGAGAAACATTAATGTTTGTGGCTGTGTGCGCAGAGTGCACACGGGACCAGCACTGGGGAAGAGGAGGAGGCCTGAGGGTGTGAGGCAGCGGGCTTCCAGGAGGAGATGCAGTGTGAGCTGAGGACTCAGAGGTCCCAAATATTGATTTTTGGTAAAGTTTTCATTGGCTCAGGGGGCAAAATGAGAAAAAGGGCAACACAGTGGGTTTTACATAAAGCTAAATGTGTTCAACATAAAGGATTACTCTTTATCCTGAGATTATGCCCTTCCCACTTTGTTGGTATTAAATTGTCCTTTTTATAAAATGGTCATGGATAGAGGATCATTGCTCTATATTAAATATCCTTACTAATAAAATGAAAACTTGGTAACCTTCTGTCATTCCCCAAACTTTCTCTTGAAGTTTTAACTGATCCAGGAAATTCTCTGGTCCTGAAAACTCTGAAGAGTCCCTGACAACTGGATCAGGTGGGCATGCTAAGTAGGGGAGCAGTACCTCCATGTGGGGACACACGCATGCATGTGTGCATGTGTGCATTCATGTGTCCCTGGGAGCATTGTGCCTGTTTCTGGGCCTATCTGTGTGGATGAGGGGGCTTTGTTGGCTGTGTGGGGCTTTGCCTTGGGCTTGTGTTCAGTGTGTGCTGGTGCTTTGTGTGCTGCTGTGGGAAGTGTGGCCCTGCCGCGTGTACTGTGCCTGTGTGTACACGAGGCGAGAGGTGTCTATGCTATGTAGCTTGGTGTGTGTCTGCTAAGTCTGTCAAGCTGGGTTATGTCTATGGATTGCATGGGGCGTCCATGTTGGGTGTGTGCTGATGGCATTGAGCCTGTGTTGGAGCCTAGGCTTAGCCCCTCCTCCTCTGTTCTGATGACCAGACCACAGTTCCTGCTCATTTTCATATGATGTCTTTCTGGTCCAGGCCTGTCTACTCTGACTGTGACCAAGAGTCAGGGCTTTTATGCATAACCCTGGCGTAGGAATTTTGAAGGAAGCAAAGAGCTTGATCCCTTCCCTCTAGCCCTCCCAGACTTTAGTCAGCTTTAAGTCACTCAGGCTTAGGGTCCTGGTTCTGACCTGAGGTGGGAAGGCTTTTTGGGTCAGGACAACCCTTACAAAACCCTGCTTCCAGCTTGGTTGGGTTCTGTAGTCTCAGGACACCTCACCCCACCTTCTCTGTTGGAGGCCTGTCCCAGGCTGGTGCCTTCTCTTTGGCCTTGTAAGCAGGCCCAGGGCATCACTGTGGCTCCTGCTGCCTCAGTTCCCTTTCTTGGGCTTCTCCAGATTTGGAGAAGCAGATTCTATGGCAGGGCTGGATCATAGATAGCAAGCTTTTCCCACTGCTCTGCCCCTGTCACCTGGCCTTCTGTCCCTGGGGAGTCTGCTATGGGTGTTTGCAGAGGGGAAACAGTGGGGCACAGTGTGAGTGAGGGTGCTCCGTGAGTTGTGTTTGTGAGTCCCTGCAAGTTGGAGCATGGAGAGGTGTGTCAGGGAGTGGTACTCTGGTGTCAGAGTGACTGGCAGGTCTGATGTATGCCGTGGGTGCAGGCAGACTGTGTGTGGAAGTGGGAGGGTGGTTGCAAGCTCACATTTATCAAGTGCTCACTGTAGCCAAGCAAGATGCTAAGTGCTTTACTTAGATTATCTCATTTAATGAGTGTGACAGTGTGTGAAAGG
The DNA here is from genome assembly GCA_020662805.1 of Glaucomys volans. Taxonomy (NCBI): domain Eukaryota; kingdom Metazoa; phylum Chordata; class Mammalia; order Rodentia; family Sciuridae; genus Glaucomys; species Glaucomys volans. Next base: position 43,836 of record JAJEJO010001593.1, on the reverse strand, counting down.
GTGAGAGATGGGGCAGAGAAGAGCAGGTGGTAAGGGGTCGCAGCTGGAAGCCTCTGGCAAAGTATTCCTTCGCCCATATCCTGATGATGCTGCCTTGGGGAGCTGAACCAGACCTCAGATTGGAGAGCAGCCCCAAAGTCCTTCCCCATGTGGACTCGGGCAGGAGGAAGGAGTGCTATGCCTTGGTTTCTGGTCCACCTCCCTGCCTGCTCTTAGCCTTGGGGATGGGCTGTGTTGGAGCCTAGGCTTAGCCCCTCTCCTCCTCTGTCCTCCTGGGAAAGAGGGCTGCCCATTTCTTCCTTTCTCTGGGGTGTTCTCAGAACAGGGCTGGACACACAGGAGGTGCTCAATCAGTCCTTGCTCCTTGGCAGAGGTGGGGCAGACTTGAGAAAATGTGGGTATTATTTTGGCCTGGTCCTTACTCTGCAAATTGCACGTGGAGAGACTAAGAAAGTCCATGACTCCAAGGCTGACCTCAGAAATGAAGGAGGCAAAGGCTGAATGGATCTGATTGAACTCTGAAACCTCTTTGGCTTGGAGGTGGCCACCTCCTCATTGTGTCCTCACCTGGTCTCCTCCGTGTACACACTACTGGTGTCTCTTTGTGAGTCCACCTTTCCTCTTATAAGGACATGAGTCTGACTGGATGAGGGCCATTCTATGGGTCGCACTGAAACTTAATCATCTCTTTATGTACAGTCACATTCTGAGGTACTGAGGTTAGGGATTTGACAAGTGAATTTGGGGGCTATAATTCAGCCCATAATGCTCCCGTCCTTGTTGGGTCATTTCTCATGTTACTGTTCTCACCTCCTGCACAGCTCTTCTCCCCTGAGATCTACTCATCTCCTAAAGCTCAGACAAAGCCTCACCACCTCCTAGAAGCCTTCCTGGCTGGACCACTGCCTCCTCTGGGCTCCTCCAGACAGCACACTGTGCTGATCCACAACATGGCACGTGCCACAGTCTAAGAATTCTCACTTTCTGTGCCTGCCTTCCCCACTGGGGTGGATTTTGACCTGTACAGTGTTACTACTCCCCTGTCATAGTATTTTCCTCCTTTTGAAGAAGTGATCCCCACTCCACCTCCACCCCTGTGGTTCTGAGGGTAAATTACCATTGCTGTATCTTAACACAAGGACGAGCATGTGACTCAAGAAGAGCCAATCAGAGTCCTCCCATAAGATTTTTTCATCTGCAAATGCTGGGTGAGAAGAAGATGCTTCTCTTTCCTCTGTAGTCCAGAATGATGCAAGCCTGGACCTTGGTGTGGCCATGACATCTATCTTCAGGGAACAGAAAGATTTGGGTAAGTCACTTAACCTTTCTGCTGTACCAAGGGGATAATAACAGGACAATAAGCTAATGCACGTAAAGGTGCACCCAGAGGAAGCATCCACGAAGGGTGTCACCTCACCTGGATTCCAAGCTTTTTTCATATTTAAATGTTTTGTATTTGGAGCAAGAAACATACTTAGGTGTTTGCACAAAGTGATATAATTAATAGTTCCAGTTTTATCCTGTTCCTGTCAACCCACCTCTCACCACTTTGGTAATCACTTTAAAAATTTTATTGTGGATCTTTCCATTGGTTCTTTTTTTAAAAAAATTTAATTTATTTAATTTTGATTCATTGAACACAAATGGAGTACAGCTATTGTTTCTCTGGTTGTACACAAAGTAGAGTCACACCATTTGTGCATTCATACATGTGCACAGGGCAATGGTGTCTGTCTCATTCTGTTATTATTATTGCCCCCCCACCCTGACCCCACCCCTCCCTTCCCTCTATGCTTCTATCCTTCCTCCATTCTTGCCTCCCTTCCACCCTGCATTATGCATCATAATTCAGTTATCAGAGAGATCATTTGGCCTTTGGATTTTTGGAATTGGCTAATCTCACTTAGCATAACAGTCTCCAACATCATCCATTTACCTACAAATGCCATAATAAAGAAAACATAAGCAAATAATAATGTATATTCTTTTTTCTCTCTCTTCTGAAAAGAAAGTAAGAATATCTACTGTTCCATATCTTGCTTATTTTAATTTAGGAATATATTCTCAGGTAATTTCCAGAAAGTACTCCATGACCTTTTACTTTCTTTATTGCCAGTGTATGATATTCCATTGTGTGGATGCGCTTTTACAAACAATGCCACAAGGAAAAGGCTCCGCATTCATCATTTCATAGGAGTACAAAAGTATCCATAGGCTTAATTTAAAAAAAAGATTACCCAATTGAAAAGCTGGATAAAACATTGAAACAGACATTTCTCTGAAGAAGATAAACAAATGGCTGACAAGTGAAAAGATGCTCACTATCACTAGTTGTTAGAGAAATGCAAATCAACCACAGTGAAATACCACTTCAAACCCAGTAGGAGGAATATGATCAAAAAGACAGTGTCAATGTTTTAGTCTGCTCAGGGCTCAGGCTGCTATAACAAAATACCACAGATTGGGTAGCTTAAACAATAGACACTTATTGCTGTGGCTGTGAGACCTAGTCCAAGGTGCTGACCAAAATGCTTTCTAATGAGGGCGCTCCTCGTGGCTTGTAGACATGCGCATTGCATGAAGAACTCAGGTGACCTCTTCTTTATATGCAGGTGGAGAGAGAGAACTTGTGTTGTTCCTCCTTCTCCTCCTCCTCCTCCTCCACCTCCTCTTCCTCTTCCTCTTCCTCCTCCTCCTCTTCTTCCTCCTCCTCCTCTTTCCCTCCTCCTTCTCCTCCTCCTTCTTCTTCTTTTTCTTCTTCAAATCATCTTAATTTAATATTATGAAATACTTTAGAAAAGTACAGACAAATATCATTGACCTCCATATAACCCATTCACTTGATTTAGCAAAGGTGTAATGTTTTGCCATCTTTATTTTTTAACTCTTTCTGTAGGAAATAAAATACTAAAAGCACAGCTGGAGCAGAACCTTCATCCCTTCCCAATCCCTCTCTTTGAGTCAACCACTAACCTGAAATTGCATGTTTTTATACTTACTACATATATGAATGTGATCATAATTTTTTTTCCAATTTTTAAATTATTTTTTCCAGAATTTTTTATTGTGTAAATATAACGTAAAATTTACCATCATAAGCATTTTAAGCATATAGTTCAGTGGAATTAAATACAGTCATAATGTTTTATAACCATCACCAGCATTCATCTCCATAATTCTTTCATCTTGTAAAATGAAAACTGTGTACCTGTTAAACAATAACTCCCATTCCCTTCTTTCCCCAGGCCCTGACAAGCACATTCCGTGTTCTCTCCATGGTTTTGACTACTCTAAGAACCTCACATGAGCAGGAGCATGCAGTGTTTGTCTTTCATGAACATCTTATTTCACTTAGCACAATGTCCTCAAGGTTCATTTATATTGCAATATGTGACAAGATTTCCTTCCTTTTTAAGGCTGAATAATGTCCTGCTACATGCATACACCACAGTTTTGTTTATCTATTCATCTGTCCATAGACACTTGGGATGCCTCCATGTTTTAGCTATGGTGAATATTGACCCCATGGAAACTTTATCACCGCCTCTCAGGCCCAGTCTCTAAATATAGTTGCATAGAGTTGCTTCAACATATGAATTTTGAAGGGACACAAGCATTTAGCCCATAACAATTTGGTGAGAATGTGGAGAGATTAGAACCTTAATACACTGCTAATGGGAATGTAAAATGGTGCAGCCAATTTGGAAAATAGTTTGAAAATTCTTCAAAATGTTGAACATGAATTATCATTTGGCCCAGAAATTCTGCTCTTAGATGTGTATGCAAGAGAAACGAGAATAGGTGCATATAAAGATGTATATCTGAATGTTCAGAGCAACATTATTCATAATAGCCGAGAAGTAGAATAATCCCAATGTCATCAACTGATGAATGGGTAAGCATGTAGAATTGTCATACAATGAACTATTACTCAGCTGTCCAAAGTGGGGAAGTGCTGATATGCTACAACACAGATGAACCTCAAAAGCATCTTGCTAGATGACAGGCATATTGTATGATTCCATGCCCAGAAAAGGCAAATCTATACAGAGAGTAGTAGATCAGTGGTTGTCTAGGACTGAGAAAATTGGTAGGAAATTAGAGTGATTTGTAGTGGGTATAGAATTTGGGAGAGGGAAATAAAAATATTTAAAAATAAATCATTAAGGAAGTCTGATTCTAAGCCAACATGATGAAGATTCGGGCCTACTTTGTCTTCTATTTTGTGCAGGGTCTCAGGTCTAATTCCTAAGTCCTTGATCCATTTTGAGTTGAGTTTTGTGCAGGGTGAGAGATAGAGGTTTAATTTAATTTTACTATTTAATTTAATTTTTCCCAGCATCATTTGTTGAACAGGTTTTTTCCATTGTATGTTTTTTACTTCTTTGTCTAGTATGAGGTAACTGTATTTTTGTGGGTTTGTCTCTGTGTCCTCTATCCTGTACCATTGGTCTGCCTGTCTATTTTGGTGCCAATACCATGCTGTTTTTGTTACTATTGCTCTGTAGTACAGTTTAAGGTCTGGTATTGTGATACCACCTGCTTCACTCTTTCTGCTCAGGATTGTTTTGGCTATTCGAGGTCTCTTATTCTTCCAGATGAAGTTCATGATTACCTTCTCTATTTCTATGAGGAATGTCATTTGAATTTTAATTGGAATTGCATTGAATCTGTTTAGTGCCTTTGGTAGAATGGCCATTTTGACAATATTAATTCTGCCTATCCAAGAACATGGAGATATTTCCATTCATACCATTCATGTAATCGTACATGTACATAGGGTAATGATGTCTGTCTCATTCCACCATTTTTCATACCCCCACCCCCTCCCCCTCCCATTTCCCTCTTTGTAGTCAAAAGTTCCTCCATTCTTCTCTCACCCCCAACATCCCCAACCCAATTATATATTATCATCCACTTATCAGGGAAAACATTCAGCCTTTGGTTTTTTGGGATTGGCTTATTTCACTTAGCATGATATTCTCCAATTCCATCCCTTTATCTGCAAATGCCATAATATTATTCTTCTTTATGGCTGAATGGTATTCCACTGTGTGTAAATACCACAGCTTCTTTATCCATTCATCTGTTGAAGGGCATCTAGGTTGCTTCCACAGTCTAACTATTGTGAATTGAGCTGCTATAAACATTGATGTGACTGCGTTGTTGTAGTATGCTAATTTTAAGTCCTTTGGGTATAAACCGAGGAGGGCGATAACTGGATCAAAAAGGTGGGTCCATTCCAAGAATGAATCTACATCACGCAAAACCATAGAAATGAAAAGTTGTACTCCATTTGTGTACAATGAATCAAAATGAAGTCTGTAAAACTTAAAAAATATATAAATTAAAAAAAGAAATGTATGAAAGTGCAAGGTAGGTTTTTTATCCCCATTTTATGCATAAGGAAACTGAGGCATGGAAAATACAAGATCACACAGTTGACAACATCCAAGCTGACAGTGAAACCAGGACCAGTGGTTTTGTAAAACCTGTACTCTGCTGCATCCTGCTCATTTAGTGTTTTTCTTAGTCACTTTGATCTTCAAAAAAGTACACAGGGTTTGGTTGCATTGACTTTTTGTTTGTTTGTTTCATGTGTTCCTGCTCTGATCTTTATTGTTTCTTTTTTCTGCTGATTTGGGTATATTTACTCTTCTTTTTCTCTTTCTTAAGGTAGGAGCTGACAACAACATTTGAAACCTTTCTTCTTTTCTAACATAAATGCTTAGTCCTATATATTTCCCCCTAAGCACTGCTTTAGTGGCATCCGGCAAATTCTGACGTATGGTACTTTCACTTCATGTCAGTTCAAAATAATTTCTAATATCCCTTTTCTTTTTTTACCCTTGAATATTTCAAAGTGTGTTATTAGTTTCCACATATTTGGCGATTTTCCAGATGCCTTTTTGTTACTGATTTATAATTTAATTCCATGTGGTCAGAGCATATATACTATGACTACATACTATATATTAAAATTTGTTTTATCCTTGGATCTTAGTAAATTTTGATACACACATAAAATATGTCTACTACCTGTTGTTTGGTTGAGTGTTTTATAAATGTCAACTGAGTCAAGGAGTTGACAGTGTTGTTCAAGATTGTTGCATATCCTTGCTGATTTTGTGCCTGCTTGTCCTATCAGTTGTGAGGACAGATATTGAAATGTCTTCAACTGTATTTGAGAATTTGTTCTATTTTCCTTTCAGTTCTATCAGTTGTCATTTAATGTATTTTTTTTGGGGGGGGGGACCGGGGATTGAACTCAGGGACACCTGGCCACTGAGTCACATCCCCAGCCCTATTTTGTATTTTATTTAGAGACAGGGTCTCACTGAGTTGCTTAGGGTCTCGCTAAGTTGCTGAGGCTGGCTTTGAACTCATGATCCTCCTGACTCAGCCTCCCAAGTCGCTTGGATTACAGGCGTGTGCCACCACGCCCGGCCATTTAATGTATTTTTTGTTTTTCCACAGTAATGGTGATTGAACTCAAGGGTACTTCACCACTGAGCTACATTCCTGGTCATTTTTATTTTTTTATTTTGAGACAGGGTCTCACAAAGTTGCCAAGGCTGGCCTTGAACTTTCCATCCTCCTACCTCAGCCTTCCCAATCTCAGGGATTACAGGCATGTGCCATCAAGTATGCTGTTTAATGTATTTTAAAGTCCTACTATTAGGTATATAAATATTTGTAATTATTATGACTTTTTGATAAATTGACCCCTTTATCATGAAATTATTATCTCTGGTAACATTCTTTCCTTGAAATCTGTCTTATCTTATGCTAATATGGTCATTTCAGCTTTCTGTTGATTATTGTTAGTATGATATACTTTTATTCATCATTTTAATTTTAACCTATTTGTATTGTTACATTTAAAGTGAGTTTCTAACAGGCAACACAGTTGGATCTTGCTTTATATAAGCAATCTTGGTCTTTCAGCTGTGGTATTTACTCCATTTACATTTAATGTGATTATGACTGGATTTAAATCTATATTGCTACTATTTCTTTTCTGTTTGCTCTATGAATTATCTGCTTCCTTTTCCTTCTTTTTCTGCATTTTTTGGATTGGAATTTTATGACTTTATTTTATTTCTATTATGGACTTAAATAGGTGTGAAATTTTTTTAGTGGTTACTTTTGGGTTAACAGTATATCTCTTTAATTCATCCAACTCTAACTTCAAATAATTTTATACTACTTAACATATAGAATAAAAACTTTACAACAGAGTGCTTCCATTTCCTCTTTCCCAATCTTTATGCTAATGTCATTATGTTTTACTTCTATGGTATAAACCCAGAATACTCATCATTATTTTTTAATTTAACCCATAAATTGTATTTTATACATATTTTTAAAGATAGTAAAAAGATTTGACATTTTCCCACAGTTATGTTTTCAGAAGTCTTCCTTCCTTTGTGTGGATCCATATTTCCCCGATGTCATTTTTCTTTCTTTCTCAAGGATTTCCTTTAATCTTTTTTATAGAGCAGGTCTGCGAGTGATGAATTATTTCAACATTTTTATTTTGTAAAAAATCTTTATTTCACCTCTGATTTGAAATGTATTTACACTTGGAACAGTATTTTACCTTGGTGGATTTTTTGTTTTTTGTTTTGTTTTTTCATTTTGTACTTTAAAGATGTAATTCCAATTGTCTTCTGTCTTGAAATATTTCCAACAAGAAGTCTGCTGTCATTCTTCATTTCTTTGTATATTAGGTGTACTTTTTTCTCTATAGCTTTTCAGATTTTGTCTTTATTACTAGGTTTAAGCAATTTTATTATTACGTGCCTTAGTGAACTCTGATTCATGCTTATTGTGCTTGATTTTCACTGAGATTTTTTTTTAAATCCACTCTTTCTAGTTTTTCCAAACTTTGAAGTTTTTTTGTTATTTCTTCAAATATTTATATGATCCCCTTCTCTTTTCAGAACTCTAATTGCACATATGTTAAATTTCTTGCAGGTTTCCCATGGCTCTTTGATGATCTGTTTATTTTTAAAAAATATTCTTCCTATACTTCATTTTGGATAGTTTCTATCTTCATATCTTCAAATCTGCTCACCTGTTCTCCTGTGTTGTCAAACCTGTTATTAATGCCATCTAGCATGTCATTTTCCATATAAGATATTGTATTTTTTCACATCTAAAAGTTTGATTTGGGTCTTTTGTTTTTCCTTTCTGTCTGCTTTGCATGACCAATCATTACTCTGTCTTTCTGAGCATACAGAATAGTAATTATAATTGTTTAATGACTTTTATACGAATTCTACCTTCTGTGCTATTTTGGGGTCAATTTCTAGTGAATAACTTTTCTTCTCATATGGGTTATATTTTCCTGTTTCTTTGCATGCCTGATAGTTTCTGGTTGACTGTGAGAAATTGTGAATTTTACCTCGGTGAGTGTTATTCATTTTAGCATTCTTATAAATCTTCTTGAGCTTTGATCTCAGATGCAGCTAAGTTACTTGGAAAGAAGTTTCTTCCTTTAGGTTTGTTTTGTAGCTTTGTTAGGTAGAACCACTACTCCCCACCACCCCCCACCAAAGAAATATGCTTCTAAGAAATCTATTTGATGCACCATGGTGCATTTGTGGTTTCCCACTCTGATTGATATGGACACAAAGTTTTCCAGGTCTGTGTAAACTTTGGAAATAGTTTTTTTTTTTTTTTTTTTTTTTTTGCGACTTTGGGAAAATTTTTAGACCTGGGTGGTTTCCTCATATCCTAGTCCTGCTTGACATATGGCTGAGTACTGGGGGGAGAACCCTGAAGACCTTTGAAGCTCCTTCTCTCTCTAAGAAGCTTTCTTCTCTAGTTCTCTGCTCGTGAACTCTAATTACATTAGGTTCTCAGACTCCCTGCTCTGTCTCCTCAACTTGGGGAGATAGCTGGGTTCTGCTCCTTGAGCTGCAGCCTGGAAACTCTCCCCAGGTGGAAGCTGGCATCTGTAGGGCTTACCTCATTAGTTTCTCCTCTCTCAGGGATTGCTGTTTTGTGCTGCCTGGTGTTCAGTGTCTGGAAACTGTTGCTTCATGTATTTTACTCAAGGTTTTCAGTTGCTTTAGGGCAGAGGGTAAATTGACTCCATATTTCATTTTCCTAGAAGCCCAGTAACTCCACTTTTACACTTATCACAATAATCTTGAATATTAGATATGATCATCCCCATTTCACAGATAAAGAAGATTGTGATTTAGAGATTAAGTTGCAATAGAGTAGGTAAAAAGATGGATTGTGTAGCCAAACAATCTGGGTTTGATTCTCTGATCCCCCATTTATTAATTTTGTGACCCTGGGAACATTTCTTGACCTCTCTGTGCCTCAGTTTCCCCACTTAAAAGAACTAAAATAATAACAATAGAAATGAACTCATAGGATTGTTTGGGGGGAATTGAATAAGTTAATGCATAACTGGCATACAGTTACCATGTTACCATTAGTTATCGTCAGAGTAGAGTAGTTGAAAATCTAGAGTTGGGTGACAGGCATCCTCATTTTGAATTCCAGCTCCATCACTAACTCACTGTGCAAACTTTGCCATGTGTATCAATCAAGGTTCAATTAGAGAAGCAGAAGCACTAGGAGATTCTAACCTGAAACAAACAGGAAAGGGAATCCTGAGAGCTGTAGTCCAGCTGAGCCTGGTTGACACATTACAGAGCCACCACCCCACACTACTGAACTGCTGAGAGTCCATTTCCTTGTCTCGGAGATGGTATGATAATGCCCCTCGTTGGATTAACTGGCATAGAGCTCATGAAGCATTGGCATGTTGTCTGGCACAGGGTAAAGTTCCGTAAGTGGTTTTTACCATAGCTTCCTAGGATCCCATAGATAATAGCTGCCAGAGGAGTGATCTGAACCCACAGCTGCTCTCCCCAAATCCTGTTGCCCTTTCCACTGCACGGTGCTGCCCCCCTGTGCCGGACCTGCGAGTGTGGAAATGGGTGAAACAGTCCCTGTCCACAGGATCCCACAAGAGTGGCTTAGCCAGGGGCACAAATAAATACAATATAGGTTAGGAAAAGGAAGGCAGTCTCCATAATCGGGAGCCTTCTAGAGACTGGCCCTAAGCTGGATTCCCTGTGTGGGCAGGGGGAGGAAGGGGCCCATGGTTTGCTGCATTCATGCTTTGTGCCCGGCACAGTGGTGCGCAGTTTTTGTGGTGATGACAGTTAGTCCTCCCAGTTAAAGAACGAGCTAGATATTAACACCATCCCTGCAATCCAGATAAGGGAACTGAGACCGGGAGAGATTAAGTCACTTGACCTAGGTCACAGAGTGCTCAAATAACAGAGCCCCCAGGTCCCAGGCGACAGCTAGAATGGCAGTGGACACTGCACTTGGGATCCGTCCAGGGGTCACTTCTGTGGGGAAGCTCCCCTGAGCTTGGAAGCCAGGGCCGACTCAGGAGCCCCCTCCTAGGTCTGCCCCTGCACCTGTGTCTGCCCGTGGGTGGCAGGCGCAGCGGTGGCTGCAGGGCCTTGGTGATGGTGGCAGTGGCAGCAGCAGCAGGGAGACAGTCACACCTCGCTGTTTTGTAAACTGTTTCTCACAGCTTGTTTGTTCCGGGTTAGGGCTGGAGCGGCACCGTATGGAAGTGTGACTCATTGTTTAATGTGGCAGCTCATTAGCAGAGCTTGTTGCTGCCTCTCATTTCTCTGCTCTTGCTAATTGGAGAGCCCAGTGGGGCCCTGGCTTCCCGGGAAGAACCAGCCCAGCCCCCCCAGGGCTCCAGCTGGCCCTTGCCCCTCTTGGCTCCCAAAGGAGACCACCCCACGCCTGTGGACACTGGTGTCAGTCAGACTGTGTTCCAATCCCAACTTATCCTGGTGTGTAGCCTTGGACAAGGCCTCCCTCCCCTCTGAGACTCAGTTTCCTTATCCACCTAATGGGGAAATGGTATCCACCTTACCAAGGTGGGTGAGGGGCACAATAATTAATGTGTGAAGTCCCCTGGCATGTAGTAGATGCTCAATAAGTGGTTTTGTAGTATTGCTATAATTAGGCTAAAGCCTCAGAGAGCCCCTCAGTCCTGACCTACCTGTGCCACTTACCCAGCCCCAAGGTTCCAGAAGGTCCAGGAATGAGGACAGTTTCCATTTTGGTAATCTAACAACCTTTCTCCCTTCCATGCTTAATCCCTCCTAAGGGAAATCCACTCAGAATAGACTCCATTTGTTCTCTGTGTCCCCAGGGGAGGCAGCACAGCCCAACTTTGGATCTCCCTGGCCCCCCTAGTGGGAAGGTCTGTTCCCTGCATCACCTCCTTGAATCCCTATTCTCTTTGAGGCCACACAGAAGGGCCTGCTTGGTTGCCCCATGACTGTCCTTTTCTATTTGAAGGCAGTGATCACATCCTTTCTCCAAGTCTTCTGTCCAGGTGGGTCATGTCCAATTTCATCAACTGTCCCTTACATGACCTGGTTCCTGGGGTCACTGAACACAGCTCTCTGGACAGCGATATTAGTGCTGTGGCCTTGTTCTTCATGCCTGACCCCTCATCTCTGGATATGCCCCTCTTTGCCAAGGTGCTCTGGAATGTGGGATCCAGAATTCCATGCGATCTCCTGCAGCGCGATGGGGCGGGGTGGGGGGCAACTCCAACTTCCCCTACCCAGAGACCTGCAGTTTCCAACTGCATGTGAACCACGTGGACAATTTTAAAATTGTATTGGTCACCTTAATAAAATTAAAAGGAAATAGATAACATTAACTTAAAAAATATTTTTATTTAACCTAAGATATCACTTCAGTATGTAAAAATCATTAACGCATTGAACATGGCGACTCTGCCTGTAACCCCAGCTCCTTGGGAGGCTGAGCAAGAGGACTGCAAGTTTGAAGCCAGCCACGGCAATTTAGTGAGACCCCAAAAAGGGCTGGGGGTATAGCTCAGGGGCAGAGCGCTTGCCATGCATGCATGAGACCCAGGGTTCAGTTCCCAGCACTGATACAAACAAAAAATGTTAATGAGATCCTATAAAGTTTTTTTTGTCCATACAAAACTTTTCAGTTGTGTGTGTTTTATTCTTCTAGCGCACCCCATTGTGAACCAGCCGTGTTTCAAGTATTCATAACCACTAAAGACTAGAAGCTGTGGTGTGGAGTGGTGCAGCTTTAGACCGTGCCTCTGTGAATGGGTCTGAACTGGCTTTGACATTGTGACTGACACATCACTCTGACTCAGGAGGGAAGGATAGTTGCAAGCTTGAGGGTTGTCGAGGCACCAGCTGTTAGGAGGCCTGGGTCCCAGTCTTGGTTCTATCACTAGTTCATGACATGTATGGCAAGTTACTGCCCCTTTTTAGGCCTTCCTTGGTTTCCTCATCTGACAAACACCAGGTGACAGGAAGAGAGTAGCTCCTGCTCCGTGCCAGGGACCCTGGTGCTTGTTGTGCTGTTGTGAGTTCCCGGGAAAGCCCATGTTGTAGGTTTTCCTACCTGTGTTGTAGGCTTAACCCTAAGAGTCACTCCAGGGATGTAGATTCATGTAGCTGGTGGGTGGGTGGCTTCTGTTTTCCCGGCCACCACAGATACCAGTGGGGCTCAGTTTCACGAATGCGGCCCTACTCCTGTCCTCTTCCTTGTCGCGAGTCCTTCCCTAGAGGCAGACAAATCACAGGTGATGGCAGCATTTTGAGGTGTTGGCAGGTGGTGATCCGCTAGGTGGAGACACCTCCCTCTGCCCAGGCCTCCATCTGTCACTCCAGAGCTGTCTGGCCATGGTGGTAGAGGCCAGGTCTTGGTCCCTCCCTGTGCCCGTTCCCACTGTCCTAGGGCCTAGTAGAGAAAACCTGAGATATCCCCCTGCCTAAGGCTCCCTCCCCTCATCTGCGCCCTCCCCAACTCCTCTGGTCAAGCTGATGTCTCCTTCCTGACCACGGACTTCCTTCCATTCCAAGAGCCACCTGTGTAGCTTTGAGCAAAACATGTCACTTGACAGAATCTCAGTTTCCATGTCTGAGAGAGGGAAGAATTCCACCTGCCCAAGGCTGGTGAGAGTGGCGTGGTGATATGTGAAGGTCCTGGCTCAGTGTTCTGAGTTAGCATTTATCATGATTGAATCTTCACATGCTAATTAAGAACTACTCAGCCTTGTTCTCCCCACACTGAGTCTTTGTTGGGCTCCTCTGCACGCTCCGCATGGCTCACTTCCTAGTCCCCTGCCATCCAGACCCTCTCAACCTGGGTGGTTGGCTCCCCACTGACTCCTGTTTGGGGAACTCATCCACAGATGACCATTTCTCTCTAGGAAGAGCCACAGAATGGTGGTGCCAGAGGGAGCTTGGTGATCTCACCTGAGGTACCCCATCACCAAGACCAGCCACATTTGAAAACAAGGCAGAGATGACTAGTTTAACGAATCTAAAGTATGTTATGCCCTTCCCTGTGTTTCCAAAGAGAGGCTAAATCACCTGCTTTTAACTTTTCCTGGAAGATTTGGGACCCTTGTTCAGGATAAATATTTCCATGTGACATTAGAGTGAGTGGAGAGTGCTACCCTTTGAATGCCCACTCGGTGCTGGTCGGTGAGGTCGCCCAAGTCTTACACAACCCTGACATAGAGTTTGAATAGCATTCTCTTCACAGATGAGGAAACTGTAGCTCAGAGCTATTTAGACTTGCCAGGCTCTCTTGCAGAGGGGCTCAGCTCCTTCCCACCTCCACATTGTCCCCTCCAGGGTCTCTCAATATACCTGGCCAAGAGGATTTTTCACGTGACCTCCATGGGTTGGCCTCATCCTTTCTGGGGCTGAGAGGTCACACTGCGGGCAGCTGCTGCCTCACTGTGGCCTACTTGGGAAAGGAAGCAGCTACTGCAGCATGTGCTTTTATGCCTTGCTTTCTTGACCTGTCCATGACATTTGCACTTTTTCTTGTTATTTTTTCTTTCACCACTCCGTCCTCTTGCTTTCATGGTTCCCCCTTTCCTAGCCCACTGGCTGCTCCTTCCAGAAAGCCTTTCCAGACTACCCTTGCCCTGCTCCCCTGAACGCGCTGGTGTTCTTCAAGACTGCCCCCCTGCGGCTTTCTCTTCTTTTCCCATCTTGCTCCAACATCACTCCCAGGCTCTTCACTGCCCCCATGATTTCACCAGCTCTGCACCCAGGGCTCCCCAACCTCATCTCTTGTGTAGCCTTCTTCGCAGAGCCCCAGACTATATACCAACTGCCTGCTGAAGGGACTTCATCCCTATCTGTCACACCAGCATCACAAACTCAGCTGCCCCAGATGGACCCCTCATCTTCCTATGAAGCTCCCACTCCTTCTCCTGCTCTCTGTCCCAGTGGACATCTCTCTCACCACACCAACAGTTGATAAAGTGAAACCTTTGTGCCAAATGAGTCCATGGCTCACTGGACCCCCAGTCAACCCAGAGAGCTGGGGATGACTTGTCATTCTCATTTCACAGATGAAGATATGGTGACACCATGCACAAGTTCCTGGTGCATGGTGAGTGCTTGGCATGGGCTGATTCTCCCTAGGGCTTTTGGGTTTTCAACAGTCTAAATTCCTCAATTAAATCAGCTATGTTCAAGCTGAGCCAGGGCAGACAGCAGCTGTTCCCACCTGGGAACACCTGGAGGTGTCCAGCTCACTCTGAGACTCCAGCTTGGCAAGCAGATCACTCTGCTGCTTCCTTGTTCTGAGATATCTCACTCTGGGCTCTCTCCCTCCCAAATTCCAGACTGCCTCGTCAGCCAGTCTATGAGGAGGCTAGGCAGAGAGTTCCCCCCAGCCCAAAGTGAGACCTGCAGCCCTCCCACCTGCCTCCTCCAGGGAGTAACAGCCTGAAGACAGGCCTTGGCAGTGTTTTGAGGTGTATGAGCAGGTGGCAGTGTGCTGGGCGTCCACCTGCCCAGGTATGTGGCCTGTCACTCCAGAGCTATCCCATCATGGTGGCTGGTTGTGAGGCTAGGCCTTGGCCCCTCCCCTGCTTTGTTTACCATCATTGTCATTGTCATCCTAACAAAACCCTGCAAAGTAGGTATTATCAATGCCACCTTACAGCTAAGAAAATTGGGGTTCAGAGAGACAAAGCAACCTGCCCAAGGTCACAGAGCTCAAGCCAGTTTCTTTCCATGTCAAATTGATTTAAGAGAGTAAAGTTAAGTCATTCTTGAAATGACTTGTAAAGTGTAGGCATCAGAAAAGAAAAGACTTGTGGAATGAGTTCCAGTAAACAACACTCAGAGACCTGCATTCTGCAGACACCAGACCAGGCACCTTCAGCGCACTGGCTCCATTATTTTCCTGCCAATTTTGTGTGTGGAGGGGAAATTCTCCCCCATCCCAGACATGGCAAGGGAGATTCTGTCAAGCACAGTCATTTACTTAAAGGCCCACAGGTGACGGGTGATCCCTTAGGATTGGAAGAGGTGTCTTTGAGACACCAAGCTCAGTGCTCAGTCCTCCTGTGAGACTGTGGTCAAGAATGAGGAACTGGGTAGGATGCAGATGAAGGGACAGAAGCTTGTAATGTCTGGAGTTTTACTCCACTGTGTTCTGGAAGAGTAGAGACAGGCACAAACTCCATTTTGCTGGGGGCGGATGAGGACACTGACGTTTTGAGAAGTAGAGTAACATGTTTGAAGTTACACAGTTGGAAAGCGGTGATGTGGTATTCCATTAGAAACTGTCTGATTCAGGCCTTTGTCCTCTGCACCAGTCCACACTGTGGTTGCCAAAGCCACACTCCCCCTCCTTATGGCAGTCTCATCTCCAAGCCAGAGCCTGAGGTCCAAGGAGAACTCTGGATCCTTTTCTCTCAGGTTGAAAGTACTTAGCCCCTCTACTTTACAACCCCTAACAGTGCCAGGTACTATACCAGGTGATCTGCATGCATTACTCATTTAATCCTCCTACAAACCTGGCAGGAGGAGCAACTCTTATTCCCATTTTTATGGCAAAGAATCTGAGGCCTCAAGAGGTCGCACAATTAGAAATGAGGAAACTGGTAACTGAAATTTGCATCAGAGATAGACTCCAGATGTGGATTCTTCTAAGTGGGTTTTTTTTTTTTTTTTTTTTTTTTTTTTTTGGCCATGCTGGAGATGGAACCCAGGGCTTTGTGTGCATGCTGTCCTCTTCCACTTTCTCTTGTCTGGGTTGGGTAGAGATTTCTCCTCTAAGGTGTATCATACCATGAGCTCTAAAGATCAGACTCCAAAACTCAAGCTACCCTGTCCCTGTCCCTAAGTTCCCATGCTTCTTAAAGACACCACTTACATTCATCTAACACTGTGGATTAAGTCCTTCTGTCAGTTGGGGACTTCCTTCAGCCATTTTAGCACCTAATCTCCAATTGTCACAATTACCTTCATGGTAGGCATTATTGTCTCTGTTTTGCAGACATGACAGTTGAGTCACTCTAAGAGTTTCAAACGATGGGTATTGAACTCCAGAACCAGATCTGACTATCTCCAAGATCCATACCCTCTTTACCCACCGCACTCCTACCAGTAGGTCCTGAGCCTGGAAAAGCTGCCATTTGAACTCTGATGTCTGTTCTCTGGCCAGCCCTGCCCTTGCCCAGGTTCCTACACCAGCTGGGACTCAGCTCCTGCTTGCACAATGGCAGAGAAGGAAGGTCTCAGTGATGCCTAAGGCTCCCTCATGATCTGGGAGCACTGGGCGCTGTCCTCATGACTCCGTCACAAAATCCATACAGAGGGCGGGGCCCAGCTCCAACAACGGACCAAACATCTGAGCTTGGGGCTGATATGTATGCATCTCTGGCCACCCCTGTGGCTCCAGAGGGGTCACCAGTGGCATGCTCCTCAGTGGAGGCCTCACTGACTACCAGGCCTCTGGAGCCTTCCCTAAGACCCTCCTGAGCAGACTCAGTGCTTTCTGACTCCTCTGAACGCATCAGGCTGAGAGGCAAGCATATATAACACCAAGCCCCTGTGCTCTCCGGTGGGACCCTACCGGCACACGTTCATCCATTCATTAAACAATCTTCTCAAGGACAGGCATCCTAGCGGCTCTCATCTTTTGTCTTTCATTATTTTAAATTTGTTGTTAAAATATTCAACAATACAGACCGGGTGTGGTGGTGCAAGCGACTTGAGAGGCTGAGTCAGGAGGATCACGAGTTCAAAGCCAGCCTCAGCAACTTAGTGAGGCCCTAAGCAACTCAGTGAGACCCTGTCTCTAAATAAAATACAAAAAAGGGCTGGGGATGTGGCTCAGTGGCCGAGTGTCCCTGAGTTCAATCCCCGGTTCACAAAAAAATTTAAAAATTCAACAATACAAAACTTGTAAAGTAAAAGGGGGAGCTTCCCTGATTCTTAATATCATTCTTGATTAGAACTAATCACTCTTAACAGTTTGGGGGAATTCTAGAAATTCTTGTATATGTGTTTGTAAATATTCTGCACCTGTAGGTATTTACAGAAATGGAGTCATATGCCATACAGTGCCTGGCAGGTAGCAGCACTACTATTTTTCTGTCATCTCTTTTTGGCTTGGCATAGTCTTATTTCTTTGGGTTAGCACATGGAAGTCTACCTTGTTTCCTTTGAGAGTTGCATGGTTTTCCTCTGCATAATTATGCCACATGATGATCTCCTTCAGATGAGCTTCCATATATTCAAATCACAACCAGATCACTTCTTGAGTGCCTATCATGTGCCTGTCACCGGAGCAGGCCCTTTGCATACACATTTTTATGAATAGTTAATTCTTATTCTTTGATACCTCATGCTTGGCATACTATAGGAGCTCAGAAAATTATTGGAAAATCCAACACAAATTCTTTACCTTTGCAAAGACTCTTATATTCCATTCCCCACCTCCTCCCATTCTCCTTTCAGGTTCTGAGGGTAAGACAAAGACCCTGTGCTTGAGTAGGTATGGAAACAAAACTGCAGCAGAGAATGTAGAAAAGAAAAACACACAAAGAAACAGAGGAGGAATGACTGACAGGTTGTGATGGTTAATGTAATGTTTCAACTTGACTGGGCCAGTGGGTGCCCAGATTACATGTTATTTCTGGATGTGTCTGTGAAGGTGTTTCCAGATGAGGTCACCATTTGAACTGGTAAATTCAGAAAAGGAGATTGCACTCCTGATATAGATGGGCACCATTCAAGTTGTTGAAGGTCTGAATGGAACCAAAAGAAGAGGAAGGGAGGATTTGGCCTCTTTCTGCTTGCACACTTGAGATGGGACCTCCCTGCCCTTGGACAAGGATTTATACACCATAGGTTCTTAGGTCACTGGGCTTGAACTGGAACTACACAACTGGATATCCTGGACTTCCAGAGTACAGCTGTGATGTGGAACTTGTCAATGTCCAAAATTGCAGTAGCCAATTCATTATCTATCTATCTATCTATCTATCCATCCATCCATCCATCCATCCATCCATCCATCCATTCATCTCCTATTAGTTCTATTTCTTTGGAGAATTCTGACTAGTACAATACTCAAAGGGGTCCAGACAGCCCAACTGAGTTTCAAAGGGTACTAAGAGTTCATCAGGGTGTGAAGGAACTGCACTGGAGCTATCTTCACCCTACATGTGACATACTTTCTGCATCTGGGATTTTCTCTCTCATTCTTCATTCCTGCCACATTTACTTCCTTAAAAAAGGATTTGGGCTAGATTCTAATTTTTATAAAATGACACATACATAACAATAGGAGTACTAAGTGAGGAAAAGGAGTAAGAGTTTTGTAATAAAACAGAAAAAGAGAATGAGCCATAACCTGAACTGAGGATGGTTACTGCAGTTGAATACATGATTTAGCTCCATGCTTCCCAGCAGGCAGAAAGCGCCATTGTTGTACCTACTGCAATTTATGAACGAAGATGCCATCAGTAGAGCCCATGCCCACTTGCCCCCCTCTATTGGCCCTTGGGTTGTTCACTTGTTCATGGCCCCTTTGTCATGAGTGGCCATGGCTTCATGGCTGATCACATAGTTTGGATCTTGAATGTCCCACAAACACCCATGTGTTGAAGGCTTGGTCCCTAGCCCACAGCACTGTTGGAAGTGGTGCTCCTTTAGGAGGTGGGGACCAGTAGAAGGACATAGGATCATTTGGGGTGTGCACTGGAAGGAGATATTAGGATCCTGGCCCTCTTCTTCCTCTCTTTCACTTCCCAACCACCATGAGGTAAGAAGCCTCCTCTGACATGTGCCCCCTGCCCTTCTGTGCTGCCTCACCACTGGCCCAAAGGCACAGTCCAAATGACCACTGACTGAAACTATGATCCAAAATTAACCTTTCCTTCTTATAAGTTGACTATCTCAGGATCTTTGTCACAGTAACAAAAAGCCTTCTAACACAACTAGTCAGTGCTTTAAGTTGATCTTGAATCGTTACTAAATTGGATGGCAAGGTCATGAGGACAACAATTTGGAAGCACCTACTGTATGTTATCCCTTCACAACTGCCCCACTCTGTGACATGAACAGAGGAGAAAATGAGCCTCAGAAGAGTGAAGCAAAACACTGACCAGGTTGGCTTAGGAGCTCACATCTCCTGATCCCAGCATAGCCTCTTCTCCAGTTTGGTGGGGACAGAGCTTAGGGTAAGATATCTCAGATTGAGGAGCCATCCTGTGGGATCAGTTTACCAAGCTGGAGTGAGCAGGACACCTGCCAGTATCTCAGGTGGGAACAGCTGCTGTCCACTCTGGCTCAGCTTGAATGTAGCTGATTAATTTATGAATTTAGATTGCTGAAAAACTGAAAGTCATAGAGAAGCAGCCATTGTCAAGTGCCCACTGTGTGCCAGGAACTCATATCCCCATGTCTTCATCAGTGAAATGGGATGACAATGAAGTCATCCCACGCTCTCTAGGCTGACTAGGGATCTGATAAGTCGCGCACTCACTTGGCAAGGAGGGTGTGCTCTATCAGCCCTTGAGAAATGTTGCTATTATTCTCTTCATCGTTATTATTTTCATCTTCTTCACAACAATTTCGTGAGGTAGGTATGGCCAGTGCTGCTCCATTGCTGAGGAGGGTGGCTCAGGGAGGTGACACACGCCAGGACCCTGAGTTAGAGCCAGGTTTCTCGCCAGGCTGGCTCAATTCAGTTCCTGTGCTCACTCCACACTGAGTGACAGAGGCCGGGACAGGAAATGAGGTTGAGGACAAGCAGAGGCAGCCAGGCTTGGGGTTAAATGTGTATGGTGTTAGGGCTCTTTACAGGGTGAAGGGCCTTTAAAGGGCAGTTGCTGAGGGAACTTGGATACGCAGGGTGGGCCTGGGTCCTGAAGCTGAGGGTGTGGTCCTTGTGCTGGGGCCAGACTCAGGCCATGCCCAGCACCTAGAGGAAGAGTAAGAAGTGGCCACAGGGCAGAGAGGCTGAACCAAGTCTCAGGCCTCCAGTCAGGGTCGGGGCCTCTGAGGGACCACCTCTCTGCACTTGGGTGTTGGAAACCTAGAAAGAGTAAGATGATAGCATTGGTGGACCATGTTCATGACTTGTCCTCATTCAGTCTAACTCCAGGAGTAAATGCAATGATTAGAAGGTAGAGGTTAAAGGTGTGGTCTGAGCACATTTCATAAAATGCTCTGGGGAGAGGACTGCATGTCCCATCCCTGCTACCCTATCAGCCACGCTTGGCCCGGGCTGTCTATGCCACCCCTACCTGACATCTCCCACATGTGTAGGCAGCAATCAGGTGAGAGAAGGCAGTTGCAGTGGTGAAAACACAGGGGTTGGAGCACCCTGCCTTAGAGCCTGGCTCTGTGACCTGCAGAAAGTGCGCTCACATCTCTGAGCCCCTGCTGCCCCTTCGAAAAGAGAATGCCAAGCTCTCGAGGTTAATTAAGGATCAAGTGAGAACTGTGGAACCACTTAGCATACAGGCTGCACTTAGTAAGCACTTGATAAATGTTATTATCTTTGTCATTGTCTTACTCCATTTGGGCTGATAGAACGAAACCTCATAGACTGTGACTTTCAAAATCAAGGTGTTGGCAGATCTGGTGTCTGGCGAGGACCTCCTTTCTGGTTCACAGACTTTGACTTCTCACCTGCAAGCTCACATAGCAGTAAGGAAAGAGGTCTCTCAGTCCTCTTTTTAAAATTTAATTTATCTTTATGTTAGAGCATTATAGTTACACATAGAAGTTGGGTTCATCTCGACAAAATCATACCTGCATGGAATTCAATTTCGATTCACATTCCCCCACTTTTTCTTCCCCTCCTCCCTCCCTCCAATCTCCTTCCTCTACTCTGCTAATCTTCCTTTCACACATGTGTTTATTTATTTTTTATTGACTCTACTTACCCATAAAGGGGAAATTCCCTGTGGTATATTTATATACGCACATAGCATGATTTTTAAAAATTCATTCCGTATTTCCTCCCCTTTCCCATCCCCACTCCTTCTCTTTTGGTCTTTTTCTTCTGCTTTACTGATCTTTCCTATACCTTTATGATATCCAATCCTCTCCTCCTTCTTTCCTTTATTTTGCTCTAACTTCCACACATGAGAGAAAGTATTCAATCCTTGATTTTCTGAGACTGGGTTTTTTCACTTAGCATGGTGTTCTCCATTCCATCCATTTACCAGCAAATGCCATAATCTCATTCTTCTTTATGGCTGAGTAAAACTCCATTGTGGGGGTTGGGGATATAGCTCAGTTGGTAGAGTGCCTGCCTTGCAAGCACAAGGCCCTGGGTTCTATCCCTAGCACCAAAACAACAACAACAACAACAACAACAACAAAAAGCAACCTCCATTGTGTATATATATATATATACCACCATTTATTAATTCATTCATCTATTGACAGGCATCTGGGTAGATTCCATAGTTTGGCTCTTGTGAATTGTGCTACTGTAAACATTCAGGTGGCTGTATAGCTGGATTATGGTAATTTTAGTTCTTTTGGATAAATATAGAGGAGTAGTATAGTTGAGTCATGGGGTGGTTCTGTTCCTAGTTTTTTGAGGAATTTCCATCCCGCTTTCCAGAATGGTTGTACTAGCCTGCAGTCCCACCAACAATGTCCAAGTGTACGTTTTCCCCCACAACCTTGCTGGCATTTATTATTATTCATGTTCTTGATGACTGCCATTCTCTCAGTCCTCTTTTCTCTTTTCTATTCATGAGGGCTTCATTCCAGTGACTTAATCATCTCCCACAGGTCTCGTCTTTTAATATTATCAATCATTGTGGGGGTGAGGATTTCAACATAGGGACTTGGGGGGACTTAAACATTCAGGCCACAGAGTCATTATTATTATCATCATCATCATCCTCACAATAGCACTGTGAGGTTTCCTCATAAGTTGCCCTTAGTTTCCCCATATGGAAAATGGGAATGGTGCCAACTACTGCAGAGTGTGGCTTTCTGGATTAAGTGAGAGGACACGTAGTGCCATGCTTGGCACAGAACAGGGTTTCCCTTCCTCCTCCAGTGCACCACCTGCCTTGGGCTGGTTCCTCCAATTACCCAATTCACCAGAGCCCATGGCCTTTCTGCCAGGATTCCTCAGACTATAAGATTCTGAGACCCAGAGTCAGGCTGAAGAGGCGTTGATACTTTCCACATACCTCAGGAATGCAGGGCAAGGTCAGGCTGTCAGCCAGAGAGAGAAATACAGTTCTTCAGAGGTTACACAGCTCTTTCTGGGCCACTTGATCTCCTCTCATTCTTGTACCCACTCTTGGAGGCACAGATGTTTTGATTTCCATTTTGCAGGTGGGGAAAGTGACCAGTCCAGGTCACACACACACATCTTTGATGCGGTTGGTACTTGCTGCCTCCTTCCATAGCTGCCTATCATCCAGTGCTGGATGTTGAGGCAGTAGGGGGAAGAGGAACACTCAGTCCACCTGGATACCATGGATGGACATCTGGAGGCTCCCCACAGGCAGAGGCTCACTAGTTTAAGAAAATCTGTTGCGTCCATGGTCTGGTGGGCCTGGGGAGAGAGGCAGGCAATGAGAGGAGGCCCTTTCCAATGCTCAGTATTGGCTCTTGAAAGTTCCAAACTACTTTGTATTTTACAAGTAAGTCTCAGGGTTCTGTGAACATTGGCTCAGATGGAAGCTTTGAGAGGATCTGTTTCAGGTCCCCCTATCCATTCGATGGAGCCCCAGAGAGAAGTGACTTAGCCAAGAAGGTTGCAGCCAGTATTATTGTGATTGCTGCATTGGATCAGGGAGATGAAAAGTCTGGGATCAGGATCATCCAGAGGGGAGGTCACACGAGCAGGACAGGGCTGGAAATGGCAGGGTAGTGAGGCTGTGGAGACATGCTAATTCTTATTCTTCTGGCACTGTCAGCAAGTCTTCATGGTGTATTTTCCCTGCAAGCACTCTAAGAAGTTGGTGAGACACAGACTCAGAGAGGTCCAAAGTCAAGTAGCTTCTTAGTGAAAGAGGCAGAATTCAGATTTGGACCTGCCTGTTGTATCTTTGGTACTGGTACTGGGTTGAGCAGCATCCCCTCAAAATTTACACCCTTCCTAGAACCTCACAATGTGACCCTTATTTAGAAATACAGTCTTTGCAGATGTAATTAGCTAAGTTAAGATGAGGACACACAGGGATAGCGTGGGCTCATAATCTAATATGGCTGGTGTCATGATAGGAAGAGGAGACACAGGACAGACACAGGAGACAGCCACCTGAAGACAGAGGCGAGGAAGAACACCATGTTACTTAAGATGAAGGCAGAGGCTGGAGTGATGGTCTTAAGGTAAGGATCGCAGGCATGGCCAGCAACCAGCTGCCAGCAAAAGCTGGCACTCTCCTCCAGAGCCTTCACAGGGAGCCTGGCCCTGTGGACACCTTGATTTCAGAGTTCCAGCCTCCAGAGCTGTGAGACGATACATTCCTGTTGTTTTAAACCACCCAGTTTGTGGCACTTCGTTACAGCAGCCTTAACAAATGAATATTTCTCCTTTCCTTGGCACAGAAAGAGGAAGGATTAACAGGTATCATGGATCCCAGGTGTGGTCCTTCCCAAGTCTCGACTTTGATGGTAAACGGAAGGCAGAGGTGCAGGCTGAGGGGAACACACACTTGTCTAACGTGGTCTCTGTGCTGAACACCTCACATATGGGATCTTGATCATCCCTAGTTAAGTGCAGCTATTCCCATCTCACAAACAAGGAAAGTGAGGCTCAGAGAAGGGAAGGCATTTCCCCAAGCTTGTTTTCCCCTGCCCCTCAGTAGGGTACAAGGAGGAAATCTACACCCCAGCTGGAGTCTCAGGGACAAGTTTAGTCACTTCCCTTCTCCGAGCCTCACTTCTCTCACCCAGAAAGTGGGAATAACAGTATCTGCTTTCCTGGTAGTTGTGAGGGTGAAATGAGCTCATTCCTTTATTCAACACCTATTTACTGAAGGTCTCCTTTGTGCCAGCCCCTCCTCCAGGCCCTGGAACACACAGCTGTGAACAGGATGGGCCAAGGTCTTGCTGCCAAGGAGCCAGATTCTCTGTCAAGTGCTCCACAGGGCCAGTACTGGGTAAGTGCTCAGTGGAGGAGCACTAACCTAGGAATGAGCAGGACAGTGCATGGAACAGGCTGGTCCCTTAAGAAGGGTACTACATCTCTATCCCTGTCAGGAGTGGTGCAGTCCCCTGTCCAAGGAAGACACAAAGTCCTTTGGGCCTGGGGCCCATGATCTCGGGCACCCAGCAGTAGCTGCTCACAGCTATCTCCACAAAGCCAGCAGCATTCTATGCCCTAGGCACATCTGTGGAAGCAGCTAGAGGGACCTTGGGTCTTCTCATGGGGGCCCTCATTGCTACACTGTCCCTTCAGCTCTGCCTCTGCAGCTTAGCCCCACCTACTTCCTGACACTGTCTCTGCCTGGGCCAGGCCTGAACCACCCTGGAGACGCTCCCAGCTGTCCTGATATCCCCTCTGGCTTCTGCAGACACTCCCCCTTTCTGTCCCAGAGGCTTCCTCTGGGGCAATAGCTTCTCCCTGCCTTCCAGAGGTGTCCTCAGACATCACCCCTGTGCTATTCTTTTTACCCTGACAATTGTGGCATCAAATGTCAACCAGGGAGGATGGGGTCCTCGATAACTGAGGTTTAGGGGAGGGTCCTCCGGAGCCCCCCAAGAGGGTCCAGGAATGATTAGGTTAGAGAGGTCTGGCTGTGCCCCAGCAAAGCTCTTCTTCCCAAACCTTGGCTTCTCTGAGCCTATAGAGGGGAGGCAGCTCTCTGCTTTCACTGGGCTGGGGAGGAAGATCAGGGGACACCTCCAAATTCTGTGTGAGTGGTAGCAACCAACCCTGAGAGTTAACTGTCTTCCAGGTGGGTTCTGGAAATGGGCAGTAGGGTCCAGAGCAGCTCCACCCTCAGGCCTCAGAGAAACCTGTCCTCCTGTCCTCACTTGCCCTGGGTGAGCCGGAAAAGCTGGCATTGAGCACTGGGGACGCGGGCTCTGGCGGGCCTTGACAGCTCAGCAGTGGCAGCAACAGTGGTGGCAGGGTCTATTCTGAGAGCTGGGAGGGACCAGGAGCTGAAATGGGAGGAGGGGAAAGAACTTGGAGGAGACAGTCCTAGAGGGCGAGGGGAGAGGCCCTGTGTCAGGGTGGCGGGGGTGTCTGCCTAGGCGTGTGCACCAGGAGGAGTCGGAGTCAAGCCAATGTGCCTGTCCTGGGGTGGGGTGGACCTGAGGTGCTAAGAGTAAGCGAGGCTAGTTTGGGGGAGCTTTGTGATGCGAGTGAGTCAAGTGGGTAAGGCACACAAAACAAGTGTGCTGAGGAGTGTGCTGGCGTTGGAATGCATGTTTCAGTGCTCCAGAAGGTGTGGAAGCAAGCGTGCCTGCGTGTGGAAGGAGAAGGAATGAAAGGGTAAGCAAGTGGGGACTTGTTGGTGACCAGGAATGAATGTGGGAGTGAGTGGCAGGAAGGCTACACAGGAGCTGGAAAGCACCCATGGGGGAGGGGAGGCAGGACGGGGGTCAAGAAAAACGTGGGAGGGTGGAACCGAGTGTGAGGGGACAGGAGTGAGTGCACAGTAAGAGCAGGTGGGAGCATGTGAGTTGAGAAGCAGGAAGGGAGATTCGAAAGAATGATAGTAATAAAAACGACTAGTACTTATTTGGAGCTTGGGGCCGATCTTATTTCATTCTTCAAATACCCTGTGAAGGTAGCGCTATTGTGACACCCACAGATAGAGTAGGAAATGGGGGCTTGTGGCAGTCAGGCAACTTGCCCATAGTTTTAATTACTATTAGACTGGCTCCTCATGATGTGAGAGCAGGGGCCGAATTGTGATTGCTCACCAGTGGGTGTGCTGAGTGTGTGTGTGAGAGAGCTGAGTGTGTCAGACGTGGCCCCAGAGGAGAGGCCAGGCAACAGCTGTGGACACTGGGCAAGGCAGGGGCCCAACAAAGCCTGAGTCAGCCACCAGGGCATCTCTGCCAACCTGGCTTCCTAGCCCCGCGGTGGCAGGCTGTGCCAGGGCCCCCAGCTAAGATTCCTCCCAGCCCTGGTATGGCCCCAAGCAAGCTCCTGTCTCATGCTTAAAGCTGTGCCAGTGCTGAAGGCTGGCAGGAGGCTTGCCTGGTCTCCAGGCTACCCAAGGAAAGGCCCCTAATGTGACCCCCCCCCAGGCAGGGAGGGTACATGAAAGTTGTGGAAGGGGGTCCAGCAGTGATTTCAGTCCCTTGTGGCTTTAAACAGAACCACCTGGAGGATGTGTATGTGTAGGGGGGCAGTCAACAGTTCCATGCCCACCCTTGCCTTTGGGATGTGACTCAGGCAGATGCCATGCCAGGCATCTGCAAGCTGGGCCTGCTCTCCCACCCTGGGAGGTGAGGAGGAGCCCCTCCAGCCCCACCCCCATCCTCATCCTTAGCCTTACTCTCTGGGTCCTAAGTTGGAAGAACGAAATTCTCCACAGGACTGTCTGCCACAATTGGGGCACAGTCCTCCTACTGCCCAGAGAACTCTGCATGTTTAGCTCCTCCAGGAATCAGGTACTGGCTAGGGAGAGGATTAGGAGCTTGGAATTCTAGACCTGGTCATTCTCTCTGGGCAAGTCATCTTCCCACTTGGCCTTAGTTTCCTGATTGGCAAAACAGAAATATTGTGCTGAAGGGATCCAGGCATTGCTGACAGAGCAGCAAGCCATCTGGGCAAGCAAGGAACAGAGACATGAGGGTTGGGACTAGAGGTGTCAGGGTTAAGCTGATATTTGAGCTGAGTTTTGAAGAACGGGAGGCTGATGAGGGCCTGGAGAAGGGGAAAGTGTTTTCTAAGCAGAGGGCATACCTGAAGGGAAGGCTGGTAGGTGGAGTGGTGACTAGAAACCTAGCCTATCATTCTATGGGAGAGGTCATGGACTGCCCAGCTTCTCAGCTAGCCTCTCCCTTCTGAAGTCATAGTGATGAGCTGATTCACATCTCACTCCTCCATTAGTCTATGCTGTATGGACCTCATTTCTATCAGTGATTTGTTTTGCTGTAGTGCTGGGGACAGCGCCACGTGCATCAAAGGTGCTCAGTAGGTAATGGCTAACCGAATGAGAAGCTTTTCCCCAAATGCTCTGAACTTTGGGGTTAACACTTGTTTCAACAGGCCTTATAACTTTCCACAGACTAAGATAGTAGTTTCCAGAGTGTGGTCCCTGGTGCACCACCTGGAAGCTTAGTAGAAATGCAATCTCTGCTCAACCCAGATCTGCAGAAACAGAAACTCAAGGGCTGGGGTCTAACCATCTGTTTTAACAAGCTTTCCAGGATGGTTCTGCTACACGTTGAACTTTGAGAACCAGAGTTCTAAAACAACCCACAGGCACCATAAGCATCTGTGAAGACCCCATTTGCAGATGGAGAAGCTAGCATGTGGCAAAACCTGGCCTAGAACCCAGGTATTCTTGAACCATTCCTTCTCCCAGTCCAGTGCAAGGCACAAAGAAAACGAGAGGAGACAAGGTTCCTGGAACCAATACTTAGAAACATCAAGGGTCTAGATACAGAGGGCGGGGCATTCCTTGGGGGGAAGGCGGGGCCAATGCTCTGAGTCCCGCCCCATTCCCGTTGCCCTGGGAAACCCCGGGTTGTAACAATAACCCGCTGACGCGCTTCTGGGAGGGATCCTGTCGAGTCCGTGGGCGGGGCAGTTCTGCCGCGGACCAATGAACTCATTCAGGCTCCGCCCCGGCACCACCTCCCGGAGCTCCGAGCAGGGGGCGGGGTCCCGGTCGCCTCTTCTCCCCTGCTCCGTAGGCGGCGCTGTGGCGTGCAGGGGCTACGATGGGATCGCCCTGAGCTGGGAGCTCCGCGCGCCCGCCCCAGCCTGCAGGCGGGGCACCGGGGCAGGCCGAGGATTCCGCGGCCGCGGGCGAACACGCCCCGCCCTCTCCCTCGCCGGGCCCGCCCCAACACCGTCCCCCGCCCGTCCCGAGGTGCAGCCGGCGCTGAGCGCGGCAGGCGCGGGAGCTGGCGCTGGAGCCGGAGCGGCGGCGGCGGCATTCACGGGGCGGCGGCGGCGCAGGCTCCGGCACGGGCTCGAGCTCCGGCATGGTGCAATCCAGCCTCGTCCCGGGAGAGCGGGGCCCGCGCGCGGGGCCGGCGCCCGGGGAGTGGCGGCAGCGGCGGTGGCGGTGGTGGCTGCAGGAGCAGGCAGGCGGCAGGTGCTAGAAGCGGGGCTGGGCGAGGTGTGTACCCGCTGGGCTCCCGGACCGCCGCCCCCTCACTGTCCGGGTCTGTCCTTCTTTTCGTGCTCCCCAGTGTGTCCAGCCCCCTGCCTCCGCGCCCCGGCCCATGGCGCCCCGCGGTTGAGCCGGCGCCGCCAGGGACCCCTCCCGTGGGCCTCCCCGGGGCGCGCAGATCCCGGAGCCGCCCGCCCACCCTCCGCGGAGCCTCCCTCCCCTCCTCGCCCGAGTCGGGCGGGACCATGGCCGCGAAGCTGCGAGCGCATCAGGTGGACGTGGACCCGGACTTCGCGCCGCAGAGCCGGCCGCGCTCCTGTACCTGGCCCCTGCCGCAGCCCGACTTGGCCGGCGACGAGGACAGAGCGCTGGGCGCAGGGGTGGCCGAGGGCGCTGAGGACTGCGGGCCGGAGCGCCGGGCGACGGCCCCGGCAATGGCCCCAGCGCCGCCGCTGGGCGCGGAGGTCGGACCGCTGCGGAAAGCAAAGAGCTCCCGGCGGAACGCGTGGGGGAACCTGTCCTACGCCGACCTCATCACCAAAGCCATCGAGAGCGCCCCGGACAAGCGGCTCACGCTCTCACAGATCTATGACTGGATGGTCCGCTACGTGCCCTACTTCAAGGATAAAGGCGACAGCAACAGCTCGGCAGGCTGGAAGGTGGGGGCGTCCGGCTGGGGAGGGGGCTGGGGATGCCGATTGGGGCTTCCATTGACTGCTAGGTGGATCTGGGCTCCCGGCGGGCCGTCAGGAGGGGGCTCTGGGGCACCCCCAGGGGTCACAGAGTGTGTGCCCAGGGCGTGGGGCTGGCCAGCGGACAGGCAGGGGCGTGCTGGGAGCAGCTGTGTGCATGCTCCCTCGCGGGGAAGGATGCGGGGTGGGAGGTCTGGTAGGGTGACAAGGGACTGCAGCTTTGAGGCGTCCCCCAGGAACATCCCCACCCTATCCTTGGGGACATGGCAGAGGAGCGGATTCCCAGGCCATGGACATTGGGGACTTCCCTTTGCTTCCCCGAGTTTGCTTTGTACTCTTGTTTTACCCTCTCCACTAGGGTACCCTTTTTAAAGAGCTAGAATAATGACTTGGGGCCAGTGACTGCTTTCCCTCCCAAATCTCTCCACTGCCCTTCCTGGAGCAAGTCCCAGGGTGAGAAGTGCAGACCATGGCCCACAGTTCTCTCTGGCGCCAGGAGTTCACCCTGGGGCATCAGCCAGCCTGGGATGAGGAGCTTGGCAGGTGACCTGAGGTGTGAGTTCTCCATGGGGCAAATGCTGCCTGCCCTTTACCTGGGTCAGCATGGGGGGCTGGTGATGACTCCTGCTGGTGCCAGGGTAGGCTGCTGAGTGCCAGGGATCTGTCCCTACCCACCCAGGCAGCCTGTCTTCCACCTCCCTGGCTTTCTGAGTCCAGATGAATTTAGGGGCTGGGGTACCCCAGGGAGGCCTCCATGCCAGGCGATGGAAAGGGGGGAGCCATCTTGGGAGAGGACAGGGTCCTGCTTGATTGGATTGTGTCTGCAGACCCAGCTCTCCTCTGGCCATCTTGTCCTTGCCTTTGGGGTAAAGGTTGGAGGGGGTTTGTGCCTAAGAGGTGAACTGTCAGGCTCTCAGTGGGAGAGGGGCCTTTGTGAGGAAGGCATGCCCATATCCAGAGAGGGGGCTGTACCCTGTAGTGGCTGTCAGCAGAGTCCAAGGAAGGAGACATACCAGTGGAGATGGGCAGCCCTAGATGCCCATAGCAGCATTGTAGGGATCAGGGTGTCCTGACCTGGGAGCCCATAGCTCTCAGGCTTGGTGCTGGCAGTTTCTCTCCCTTGCCAGACGCTATGGGGCAGGGACATGAACCAGAGGAGTAGACATGAATCTCCTTCCCCATCCCCTCTCTGAAACCCTTGAGTTCAACCCCCAACAGAATACATCCTCCCAAGTGTGCCTGCCCTTCAGCTTTACTCCTCCCTCCCTGCTCCCCATGCCCTGGCCCACCTTCCACTCCTCCCTCTACAGAGTGATATTCACTATCCTCAAGGCACAGAGTTCAGATGCCTCCTCCAGGAAGCCCTCCCTAACTCTTTTTTAGCTAGCTTGGGACTCCCTCTTCACACTTGCATTGGGCATTAGTCATTTGTGTCTTGTCTCATTTCCCTTTCCTGTCTCACCTATGGAAGTTGGTGGCAATATCAGAGCTATTCTGTGCCTATAGCACCCAGCATGGAGCCTGGCACCAAGAAGCCATTAATGATGTGTAAGGAAAGAGTGAAGAGAGGAGTGGATGGTGCAGTGGATGTGTAGTTGGAGTCAGTGGAGAGTCAAGTGGGCCAGAGTAGGCCAGGAGGGCTTCCTGCAGGAGGTGGAGCTCCAGCTGGGCTTGATGGATGAGGGAGGATAGGGAAAGCTGGCAGAAGGGGACCTGAGGGGAAGCCAGGAGAGAGCTGCAGTTCATTGAGTGTCTTGGGGCCGGGCTCCATGCAGGCAGTGCATATATCTTTAATGTTCTCAGCAGTCCCTGAGGTGGGTTTTACTCTGATCATTATCAGAGGAGCTCACTTAGGCCCAGAGTGGGGGAGTTAACTGTGTAAGGTCACACACTAAGAAGATGGGAAAGCCAAACTCCAGCCCAGGGGTGTCTCTTTCCAGGGCCCCACAAAGCCTCTGGAACAGTGTCAGCTGGCAGCCTGGGGTGAGGGTGGGGGAGGTGCTGAAGGCTTTTGAGCAGGGCCAGGTATAAATCCTACAATGTGGTGGGAGTGTGCTTGAAGATAGTTTAGTCCCGTAAGTTCATTTCTCAGACGGTAAGACTGAGGCCTTTGAGGGGCTAGGACTCTCCTGAGGGTGAGTGGCAGGCCCTGGACCAGAGTCCAGGTCTCCCTCTTGCCCGTTGGGTATGGTTTTCACTGCCCTACACTGTTGGGGGCACGCTGGCTTTTTCTGTGCCTGGCTCTGTGGAGGAGCCTCAGGCTTGGGTTCCTGTCCTGGGCCCTGACAGATACCACCCAGTTACTGAAGTGGCCTTGCTTCATACTGTTCCTTCAGTGGCTGTCCCCTTCTACCCCTCTAGGTCCTCAGGAGGCCTCCTTTCCTCTCATTCCTGGAGCTTTCTGCCCCACACCCCTTCCCCCATTTCCAATAAATTCCTCCAGAGGCCTGGTGGAGGAGCTATCCCCAACTTTCAGCTACTCTCACATTGACAGAGACTGCAATATACCTCAGGTGCCAGGGCCTGGGCCCATTATTCCTTCCTCCCTTCCTCATCCCAACAAAAACATTGCAGTTGAATCCCTGGGGTGTACCAAACCCTGCATTCCATAGAGTGAGGAAATCAGGGTGCATTGGGCTTGGCCAGTTCCACACCCAGGCCCTGAGTTTTGCAGACAGGAAAGGCTGGGGGTGGGGCAGGGGGTCCTGGAAGGTGGGTTAGATATCCTAGGGAGCCAGGCAGGTCCTCACAGAGGAGGTAGCACTTGATCTCAGCTTCCTTCACTGAGGAGGGAAGAATTTGGGTGATAGTCTGGGATGGGGGGAGTGTTGAGCATACCCAAAGACAGGGAGGTAGGATTGTGCATGTTGGATTAAGGGGACAGTTTAGGTGTGCCAGGCTGGAACCTAGGGTTCCCAGGTGTGGCAGGGAGGTGGCATGGGAAAGGTGGCTGGGGAGTGGGGTGGTCAGATCAGGAAAGGCGATGTGCTAAGCCCTCACCCTAGATGATATGGAGAGGTAGAAGGTGTGCCGAGGGGAGGATAGGAGTCGGAGGAGGCAGACCAGCAACAGGCTCAGAACACCCAGATGAGGCTAAAGCCTAGAGAGAGGCTGTGCTCAGTGTTGGGAATCTCACCCAAGGGGCTGGTTAAGTTCCCCTGGGGGTGGAGGGTCTCAGGCCTGGACCAGGGGTTGGACAGGAGGTCCTCCTCTTTCCATGGTGTCCCAAGAATGTGGATATTCAGATAGAGCTTCCCACTCCCTCTTGGCTTCTCCAGTCCCACTTTTCCTTAGCTCTGGACTCCTCCGGGAAGCCTTCCAGGCAGTTCTGAGTCCTGGAGCTCCTTCCACTTAGAGCTCCTGAGTTGTTCTGCCTCCTTTTGTGTTTCCTGGCTGCCAACTCCTTTGGGAGCTCCCAGGCCAGGCCTGGGCACCTCCCATTCCTGTCCCCATGCCCCCGTGGGGAGGAGCACAGTGGATGGGGACTTCCCCTTTTCTTCAGGGACTAGAGCGGCCTGTCTTCTGAGGGGTGGGATCAGAGAGGCTGGTGCTACCCCAGTCTGGCCCAGCCCTGGCCAGTAAGTTCCAGGTGGGTGGGGGCAGGAAGGGAGGGACTGATCTGAGGGGCCAGGAACAGGGTCCTGCTACAGTCTCTGAGCAGTGGTTGTGAGTGTGGGGCGCCCCCTTCCCTCTCCCCTCCAGCCTGCTCCAGCAGGGCTCCCTCCTCCTTTGTCCTCGGGGATCCCCATCCCCAAGGGCTGGTGGGGGTGCAGGAGGAGGCGGTGTGAGCCCCGATGAGGGGGGTGTCCTCACCCCCCTCGCTGCACGAGCGAGGGGCTGGCAGCTGCCCGCCTCCTGGGCACGGGCCCGTGCCAGCCGCTCCTGGCACAGTTGCTGGCACGCCCGGCAGACTCCCACGGCCACCTGCTCACACCCACCCACGAGCGCTGGCGCGCTGCGGGCCCTTCCGGCTTCCCGGGCCTCCCGGAGCCCCTCCCCCGCCGCGGGGCTCGAGCCGCCACCCCAGTCCCCAGCTCCCCACGGACCCCTCGCTCGCCGCCAGCCCGGTGGCCCCCGTCTTCGCCCCCGCCGCTCGCAACTTGGGGAGCTCGGGAGGCGGGGCCGCTGGGGCCTCCGGGGCAGCCGCGCCGCGGGGGAAGGGGACCCGAGGCAGGCAGACAGACCGACAGACAGGGTGAGGGCCCCGCCTGCCACCTGGCGCCGCTCCAGCGGGACGATGGCGGGCAGCGCCGTGCCAGGCGGTAATTGCAGACAGACTAATTTAAAGAGATGAGACGGTTATTTTTAACTCGCGTTAAGGTAATGAACGGCGCGGGGGGTTTGCGGGTTCGAAAGTTCAGCGCCCCCAACCCCCACTTTCAGCGAATCGGGGGACCCCTTCTCTGCAAGCCCTGAGGACTCCAGCCTCAGGACTCACTGAGGGTAGGAGGGAAAGGAGGCAGGAGAAGCCCTGCCAGAGGGCACGAGGGCCGGAGGGCTGGGACGGAGGCATCCACTAGCCAAGTGCTGGTCTATCACGTTCTCCGCACCTTGCTTCCTGGAAGGTCAGTGTCC
This sequence comes from Glaucomys volans, assembly GCA_020662805.1. NCBI lineage: Eukaryota > Metazoa > Chordata > Mammalia > Rodentia > Sciuridae > Glaucomys > Glaucomys volans. The sequence continues at coordinate 9,948 of JAJEJO010001593.1, read as the reverse complement.
CCATTCCAGGTGGGGAAATGACTTACCCTGAGCTCACACACCCAGGAAGTGGCAGACCTAGGAACTGAACCCCATTCTAACAACCCTCAAACTAGAGCTTTTTAAAAATGCCAAGGGGTAGGACTGGGGGTGGGTGGGGGCTGGAGAGAAGGGCTTGGGCTTGGACTTTGAAAGGATAGGGGCCTTTTTCCGTGTAGCCTACCTTCCCCTGTCATTGAGTGGCAGCTAGTTATGCGACCACTGGGGTCCTGTGGTCTGTGGCCTGCCAGGGCTGAGGGGGTGGTCATGAACTGTGACTGTGAGCCTCTGGGATACCGGTGCTTCAGCTGTAGGGGAGCCCTTCCTCACCTCTCTGCTTCCTTGACCTCCCAGCTGACTGTCAGGCCCTCCCCACAACAGCTATGGGCTGCCTCCTACTTCCATGCTGTGTACCTGGAGAAGCAGGGAGGGTGGGGCAGGCTCCCCCTCCACCTCCAGATGGGGCTTTGGGTCCCTGAAGAAGTGGAGGGGCATGAAACCCACTGTGCCTTCCTCCCCAGCTCAGCCCACTCCTGGTGACTGGAAACCCCTCTCCACCGACTGCCCATTCTGTTGCTCAAGTGTGTCTTAAAACTGAAAGGACAAGCTTATTCTCCCCAGCAATGGTCCTTCCACTGGAGCATCACTCAGGGTGTCCTGGTGCAATACTTTGGGGTCTCTTGGAGTCATCTGTGGGATCAGGGCTAGGTGCGGGTGGGCAGAGCCCCTGTGGGGCAACTGGAGCCAGTGTTTGTGTGAGTGGGAGTGAAGCTCTCTCCCACTCCAGTCCTCAGTGTCCTCATCTGTGTCCAGAGGGCCTTAACTCAGCCTCTGGGTCTTTCAGTGCTGTGACTATTTATAAATTCTCTGGTTCTAGGAGCCATGAGGGTTCACTGGACAGAGGGTACATAGTACTGAGAGAACTTCTCATGGTAGACACATTTGAGTATAGACATGGATGGTCTTGAACTTGGGACTTATGCTTAGAGATGCCTGCCCTGTCCGTGGCAGTACTCCAGAGGTAAGCATCCTCCCCCAAAGAAGAGTGTTCACGGCAGTCCCAGCTGGCTCCAAAATCAGACAGATGGGGGGGTTCAGAGTGTTGGGTGAGTATTAGCTCAGACTCTGGGGCCTGGGTAGGGTGCTCAGGGGGACAGCTGGATCTGGAGTGCCCCCCTTCTCCTGGCACCCTGGTTACCATGGAAACCAACTCCTGTTTAGGAGGGTTTGGCTGTTTGCTGCCTCTCCCCACCCCCCAACCCATATGTGGAGGTGGGAGGGGGTCCAGGTGGCGTGTGGGGGAGGGGCCTCCCACACCCTCCCCCTAGGGCCTCCCTTTTTGCAGAGAGAAACCTTTCTGGTCTCTAAGGGGGGTGACTCTTGTGGGAAGGGGAATGAAAATTAAGAGATTAGTGCTTGGGTGCGAGGCTGTCAGTTGGGCACTTTGCATGTGTTCATTCCCCCGCCCCCATCCTGCGAGGTATACCTTAATAGCCCCATTTCACAGTTGAGGAAATCGAGGCAGGAAGAGCCTGGATTTAGATGCAGACCTTTCTGTTTCTGCCACATTTCTCCACCTCCTAGTGCCATGGCTGTCTCAGTCCTACACGCCAGCCAGCCCTCATGTCTGAAGGTCCTTTCTTCCTTTAGAACCCTCCAGGGCTCCTCAGTTACCCTGGGAGCCAGCAAAGCCCAAACTTCTCTGTTTGGTCCTGTGGACCCTCTCCTGGCCTTGTCCAGGCCCTGCTCCCCCCTACTTTCCACTTTCCCTCCACCTGTGATGCCAGGTGCTCTCGCTTTGCCACCTTCACTCACTACACTGGAGTTCTCATCCCACACCACTGCCATTGCCTCGTGCTCACTGTGGCAGCTCTCTTTGGCTGATCCCTTGGGACACCCCTCAGAAAATAGGTGGGGTGCTTGGGTGGTTTGATTGAAGACCCACCCTCTCGGTGATTCTGGAGCCTAACATGTCTCCTTGAAAGTTTCTGCTTTAAATCCTTACTAGTTCACAAACCTGGCTGATGATCAGAGTCATCTAGAAGCTTTTCAACAACCCAGGCTTCCAGTCCCCATCTCAAACCCTCTGTGTCAGACTCTTAGCAGGTGGGCTCTAGAATCTATATTTTAATAAGTATGTCTGGTGACAGATCATTCAGATTCGATGCCTTAGGTGGTGGCTTCCCAGCCTCCTGCTATCCCTACCTTTTCCTTATTTCTGTGTTCATGAGCTTCTTCTCTAAGTAGCCTGACTAGGTCCTGCCCACTCCTCTCCTCACTCCTTTTGGGTCCTCCAAAGATTTGAACACCATGCAGTCAGTTTCAAGGTACTGAGTCACCACTCCAGCACCTGAGCCCACCCTGTATAGGACAGGGATGGAGAAAATGGAGGCTTTGACACAGCTGGTGGCAGCAGGGCCAGTAAATACTCAGTATGCTGCTCTGGGACTGGAGTGGTGAAGAAACTGACAGTCACAACCCCTGTCCTGCTAGCCCCAAACTGTTGAAGGAGAGCAGAGGGGCATACCCGCAGCCCCAGAGCTGCTCCATCCAGACCTCAGGTCTTGTGTGATACCTCAGGCCTAGCCCCCAGCCCAAGCAACCCTTCCAGTCATGTTCCTGTCTTCTGACCCTTGCTTGAACCACACTGGACTGTCCCAGCTCAGGATTCAACCTGTCATGTGCTGACACAGACATTCTTTCATTTAATTTTCACAACCAAGCTGGGCATAGCACACATGCCTGTAACTGCAATGACTCAGGAGGCTGAGGCAGGAGAATCACAAGTTCAAGGCTGGCCGACGCAATTTAATGAGACCCAATCTCAAAGTAAAAGGACTTGGGATATACCTCAGTGCTGGAGCACCTCTGAGTTCAATCCCCAGTACAAAAAATAAAAAATAAGATAACAGCCACTCTGATGCTGGTATTGTTACTGTCCCCACTTTGTAGATGAGGAAATTAATAAGAGGCTGTATCCCATGATGAGTAACAGAAGTGGAACTCCCCATAGCTAGTTCTTCCCTAGCCTAGTACCCTGGCCAGGCCATTCCAAGCCCTCCTTACTCTCCTCTGCTTCCCTCCCAGCCCATCATTGTCTCTCTGTCTCCCTAAGAATTTGGCCCTGAGGCTTCTAGCTGGGGAGTGGTCCTGGGTCCCTGGTTTCCTTTCCCAGAGAGCTCCCTAGAGGGAGGGACAGACCAACCTGATGGTCTGTCCTGATCTGCAGGCCCAGGGCTGACAGTTCCTCCATTCACTGTAATCTGAGGCTCTGCCCGCTGGGCTTCTGCTGTGTGGTGCTGCCCAGAGGGAATTAGACCCTGATCTTGAAGGGCCTGCAGGTCAAGCTGGGGAGATAAGATGAGGACGCTGACTCTGATTCAGAGTAAAAACTTCTCAGGGTCAGAATAGAAGGTCAGAAAATCAGCTGGTGGGTGCTTGGAGGTTGGGGAGGGAAGCCAGACAAAGGAGGTCAAACCCTGAGGACTCCTTAGGGAGCCCAGCAGGAGTCAAGGCAGGAAGGCAGCAAGTGAGAGCCTCAGATGGCAAGCCCAGGAGCCCACTCCAGGCTGTGAGGATAGGGATGACAGGGGCAGAACACTCACCTCAAGGACTTTGAGGAGACAGGACAGCAGAAGAGGGTTTGGACACCTGGTGTGGGTCTGGTACTGGAATGCAATGGAGGAGATGATCCTGAGACAGGATTGAGGCCGGAAGAGTTCAAGATGCCAGCCTGAGACCTCCACAGCACCTTTTGGTACCTTGAGACTCTCAGGTGAGACCGAGCTGGATGGTTAGGAACCTGGGAGGCAAATGGCACAAGCAGAGCCCAGTACAACCCTGGGGAGCTGAGCCTCAACTTCCTCCTCTACAGATGGGATAATAATAGGACCACGTTCAAGCTTTGTTGTGGGGATTACAGGAAAGATACCTGTCAAATCCTCAAGAAGTCTAACCAGGTGTCATTACTATTACTGCTTGCTTCAGGAAAGAAAAGGAACTACCTCCCCTTTGGGACCTGACCCTAAGACACTAAACTGTGTGTGTGCATGTGTGCATGTGTGTTGGAGGAGTCTCCTGTCTAATGCCTCACTTTCTGGTCCCTGAGCCAGGGATTGGGGATGGCCAAGCTCCCTCCTGCACTTGTTTGATTTGCTGCTTTGGAGTCTCCAGAGCCTTCCCTGCAGCCCTGGGAGGCAAGCAGAGCAGGTTTTAGGTTCCCCATTTTTACACATGAAAGAAATGATTTGTTCAAGGTCACCCTTGAGCCTATGGCTGCCTGTCCCTGGAATTTTGGCTTGTCTTTGCCCCACTGGCAGGCTGTGTGACCTTGGGCACAGCCCTTCCCTCTCTGGCTCCCAGTTTCCCTCCCCCAACACTCTGGGAAGCTGTGGGGCCTCCTCCTACTCCCCCTGTGCCCTCCCCTGTCCTCAGCTGGCCTAGCCACCACCTCCTTTTGTAACCTGAGCTGGGCTGTGGGGGAAGGGGCTTGCCCTCTGCCAGAGGCACCTGCCAGCTGAGCAGATGTGAGGGGATGGAGGCCCCAGGAGGAGAAAAAGGGCTTCTAGCCTTCGAGGCCATGGCCAGGCTGGGCAGGCAACACTCCACACACCCAGCCCTGGCCACTGGCCTCTGCCCCTGGAGCTCACCCTGAGTACTTGTCCATTTTTCAGCAGACTGTCCTGGCACTCCAACATGTCCTGAAGGACCTGAGTCTCCAGAAGAAGACAGATGGCAGATGAGGCTGGTGCTCGGGTCTGGGTGGGCTGCCCTGGGTTCCAGAAGCACCCCCTGGAATGGGGACAGAGGGCCATGGGCCACCCCTGGGGGCAAGGCCAGTGTCTGTGCGGGTGGCCATGCCCCTGGGAGAGCAGATGGTTCTTTTGGCACTGTGCCCACTCCTCCTCTTTCCCCTAGGAGCCAGCCTGCAGGGCTGGGACACAGCTGCCGGGCCCTCCCCAGAGCCAGGCCTAGGGCAGGGATGGGTGAGGTCAGCGCAGCTGCTCCCAGGGCCTGGGGCAGGGGAGGGAGGTTCTGCCTGCCCAGGAAGGGCGGGGCTCTGCCAGAGAGAAGCACCAGCGAAAGGTCTGAATTTTAGGCTTTGCCTTTAGGGGTTCTGGTTTAACCCTGGGTGAGGGGTGGTGGAAGGTCTATGGAGGGGTGCTGAGCCAGTGTGGACGGCCCCGCCCATGGAGTTCGTACAAGCTTCAGCTCCTCCCTAGAGGTGTCTCAAGGCAGGAAGAAAAGCAAATTCCTGCACCACCACTTAAACTATGTGACCTCAGTTTCTCATCTATAAAGTGGGGATAATAAACCAACTCAAGGTTATTCCTCAGGAAGATGGTGATTGTTGGGTGCCAGTGCATGGCCCACAATAAAGCTTCAATGAACAGTAGTCCTTACTCCCTTCACCTTGCCAAATTCTCCTGGGGAACCAGGATGTGCTGTGGAAAGATAGGGAGGCACAGGGGAAACCAGGAGACTGGAGGTTCAGGCAGGACCCCAGCCAGGGTTGGCAGGGCCTGGAACTTCCTGAACAGAACCTGCACAGAAATGCCAGGCTTGAGTTCACAGCTGCTGAGGGCTCCATCCTATGTGTTGACTGCCCGTAAGCCAAGGATTGCCCCATCAAGTTCAAGTAGGCAGGCCAACTCACACAGACTCTGGCTTCCAGTTAGATCCGCAGTAGCACTGCAGTGGGGCTTGCAGAGGGATGCAGAAGCTGGTAGAACAGAGAGAAGGGCAAGAACAACAGGAACAGAGTGTGCAGATGCACAGAGGGATGGACATCTAGCGTGGCTGGAGGCCCAGATGGACCTGAAAGTTTAGGGGTGACAGGGCTGGAAGGCACCAGTAGGCTCCTTGAATATCTATCTGGAGTTGGAGTCAAGCCCATGAATAACAAGGGGCCATGGGCTTTTGAGCAGGGGCAAGCTTGGACTCCTGTTTCTGGTTTGCTTGCTGCCTTGGCTAGGTGTTAGGGCTCTGCTCTCTCCACGGAAGGAGGATTTGCTACAGCCTTACCCTTGACCTAATGCCTTGCTTCAACCTTCTGTTCCCTGGACCTGGCTGCCCACTTCTGTTCCACTGCTGATCCTCAGCCCACTCACTTGTAGGCACCATGGTCATATGCCTCCACCTGCCCCTCTACCCCTCCTCCACTGCAGACCCTTGTGCCAAGGATTTGCACATGGCCTCAGGACCCTGAGGTCATCCATGTTACCCTTTCTGCCAGAAGTCTGTCTGGACTCAGCACCCCAGCTTTATCCCAGGCAGCATGACAAGGGACACTCAGGGACATTGTCTGACACAGATGTATATTCCTGGACCAGGCTGGGATCCCAGAGTGGGATGAAGGTCAAGGGGAGGATGGAGGCTGCTCCTGGCCCTCTGAGATAGGGAGGAGATGAGATTCTTGACATGTGAGATTCTCCCTGGGGCTGTTGGGGTTGTTGTCCTTTTATAGGGGAGGCCTAAGGTCACATAGGTGAAGTTAGAATTCCAAACCTGCCTTTGACCTTTCTTCTTGCAGAGAGAGGGAAGGAGAAAGAAGATGAGCATCCTGGAGGGGTCAGACCTCTCGCCATAGCTCCTCTGTGTCCTGGGGAGGTACTAAAGAGAGGATCTGGGTCACAGTCCCCATTGAGCAGGCAGGGTAGTATCCTGAGGGAAGGGCTGGGCAGAGACTTTCACTGTGATGGAACATGGAGAGGCATCCATACCTGACCTCTCAGATTTGGGTGGTTGGACACAAGAGCTGAACTTAGAAGACCTTTAGAAGATCCCTTCAGGTCCCAAGGAGGCAAGGAGGTAGCACAGGCTCGGTGGTGAGTGGGGCATAATGTTTGTATCTGATAAAAACCAGGAGAGCTTGGGCTCCAGAGATGGCTACTGGAATGGGCAGCAGAGCAGTGTCCCCTGCCACATTGGGGATGGGGGTGGGAAGAGCCCTGGCTTTGGCATTCAGCAGCCCAGAGATCCAAACTTGGCTCTGTCACTTCCAGTTTCAAGGCCTCAGGAGTCATCTAACCCACCCTAGCCTCAGTTTCCCACTTATAAAATAGCAGTCCCTGCTTGCAGGACGGTTACTAGAATAAAAGAAGCTGGCTGGCATGTGGCAGGTGGTACCTTCCTCCTGCCTAGTATTGGAAGCACATGCCAATGGTGTGCCGGACCTGGCTCACACTGGCTCATGGAGCTGATTGGGCACAGTTCTTCCTGGTTCCACACTTGGTGACATCATGCTGGCAGCTTCAAATGGGTGATGGTAGTATCTACACTGCAGAAATCAACAAAAGCTACAAATTTCCCCCTGCTCATGGAGAGCTGTTGTTAAACATTTACCAGCACACTAATGAAGGTGCCCGCAGGAAGGGTAACCTTCCCTGCACCCCTGCCCAGGATACAGGATCAAAAGATGGCACAGACAGCATAGGAGTCCATGTCCCAGAATGCTTCCTGTGGGCCCTCTTTAGCTCAGCTGGGTACAAAACAGGAGGCGAGGCAATAGTGGGACTCTGCCTAGGACAGGCAACCTAGCACAGCCTAATGTCCCTTCTGGGTCTGGGAAAGTTGGATAGAGTTGTAGCACCAGACAACTCCCTATAGGCAGGGTACAGAATGGGGACCTCTCATCTCTCTGCAGCCCCTCCCACCCCCAGAGATCTGGCAGGCCCTGGCTGGAGAAGTGAGATTGGATGAGGTTGAGCTGTCAGAGAATGAAGCTGTGCGGGGAGGAGAAATGAGGCTGTACTGGAAGATAAACGAGGTTGTACTGTGAGGGGCTGAGGTGGTACTTGGAGGCAAGGTGAGGCTGCATTATGAGATAAATGAGGCTGTACTGTCAGGGGATGAAGTGTACTTGTTGGAGAGATGATGTCCTGCTGGATCAGTCGGGTTGCACCATCAGAGAACACAGCCACACCACAGGAGGAAGGAGCGCGTGTGACTTCCAGGATAAATGAGGGTGTCCTGCTGGATAAATGAGGGGGCCCGTCAGGTGAATGGAGTGCTGTTAGCAAATGAGGTTGTACTTGCTGGATAAATGGGACTGGTGTGCTGGATAAATGGGGCTGTGCTGTCAGATGAATGCATTACCGCTCGTGGGCGAAGGGTGTCCTGGGAATAGATGAGGGTGTCCTGCCGGATAGATGAGCTGCCGCCACCAAATGGATCAGACCCTGTCCATGAGAGAGGCACTGTGGGCAAGGTCGAGGTGGTTCTGTCTCTGCTGGGGTTCCTGGGGTGCCTTCTGGTCCGGTAGTGTGAGCGGTAGGAGACCTTGGTGTGAGCAAACCTGGGTCAGTGTGGGTGTGGGGAGGGCAGCTGCCTTGCGCACCTGCCAGCCATTCTTCAGCTCTCCTGCCTGTGGCTCCTTCAGTTCTCTGCCATTCATGACTTGCTCTGCCTCTGCTTGTTCCTCACTCTGTCCTATGTTCTCTTCTTGGCCCAGTTTGAAAAAGCCCTACTATGTGTTTGCCAAGGCAGTCTCATTTAATTCCCCTTACAGCACAGTGTTTCTCTCACTCTCTTTCATCCAGGCATTCCTTCATTCCACACACATTTAAATGCTTCAAGAGTGTGCCAAACACATGAGGTACAGTCTTTAAAACAAGGACAAAAACAGTACCTCATGAAAGTTATATTCCAATACAAGGACAATCAGACAGCTGTCCTTGATTGAAAGAAGATAAAGAAATTATGTATAGGTTGAGTATCCCTTATCCGAAATGCTAGGGACCAAAAGTGTTTTGGGTTTCAGAGTTTTTTGGATTTGTGAATATTTACCAGCTGAGTATCATTAATCCAAACATCTGAAAATCCAAACATTTGAAAGCCAGAAGGCTCCAAAATCTGAAACTTTTTGAGTGCCATGACATTGAAAAGTTTTGGAATTTGAAGCACTTCAGATTTAGGATATTTGGATTAGGAATGTTCAACCTATTAATTTAGAAAATGATAATTGCTTTAGAAAAATTCAGAGTAGGGAAAGGGGGCCAAGAAATGGCAGGGAAGAGGAGCAGTGGTCAGGAGAGGCCTCATTGTGGAAGGTGCTGTCTGAACTTGAAGGAGATGAGAGATCTCTGTGGACATCTGTGGAAAGGTGGTACCCTGTCTAGCCAGGTGGAGAGACAGGAGGAGTGATGGAGCAGGATAGTTGAGAGGTCATGGTGGATCTTGTGGTTCTGAATAAGACCGAGGCTGTGGGAGGGATCTAGGGAGTGCTGGACAGGATTTCAGTTTTGGAAAGGACCACTCTGGCTGCTGCATGCAGTGCTGCAGGGCAGTGAAGGTGGAAGTAGGTGGCTGCTGGAGAAATTGGAGCTTCAAAGCACCTTGCCCCTGGGTTGCACTGTTCGTGGGTGTTGGAACTAAAACTAGTACCCAGATCCAACACCAGAGCTTATGCACTTTGCCCTGTACCAGCTTAACCAGCCTCCTCTCCCTGGTGGGTGAGGCTCCTGGGGGTTTTCTTCCTGGCCCAGGTTCTGAGGGAGAATGGGGTGTGCATGGATATAACCAACTGTCCCTTTCCCTCTGCCCCAGGTGGTCTCCCTGGGTCCTTAAATCAGGGAGGTCCTATCTCCCATAGGAGCATGAACCAAGCCTGGATGTAGGTGGGAGGTGTGAGGCCCCAGAAGCTGGGCCCAGCTCTGGGCATCAGGGGAGCCCAGGCATGCCAGGGCTGTGGCTGTGGTGGTGGGTTGCTAGGCAACTCCAAGAGGGAGCCCTGGTTACTGCTGCCTGGCAGAGGCATCTCCCTCCTCTACCTCCCTCACCTCCTCCATGGCCTCTGGCCTCCCAGGAGGGCTTTTGTGAGAGCCAGAGTTGTGATCAGTGCTTGCCACTGGATCTTGGCTGGGAGATCTGATTGGTACCAGGTAACTGGGCCCTGAGGAGCCACACTGGGATGCAGGGCCTGGGCTTCTC
>JAJEJO010001592.1:67056-84774 GCA_020662805.1 Glaucomys volans | reverse complement strand
GGGGCTGTGTCAACCCGCAGGCCATGGAGGCAGAGCAACCTTGCTGGCTGACCTTGCTGGCTGGGCCTTGCTGCCTGGGCACAGTGCTGTGCACTGGCCATTGGAAAGAGCCACTGCTGCAGCCCATTTTCATGGCCATTCAGCAGCAGCTCTGGTTCCCATGCAGTGGCTACCCAAGGGGAGCTGGGCTGTGAAGGATGAGCGTTGATTGACCTGGCAGGCAAGGGCATTCCAGAAAGGGAAGAGCGTGGACCAGGCCTTGAGGGAGGAAGCGCCTTGTCTAGCCTGCGGCTACAGGGGGAAGGGGAGGGATATGAGACTGAGTGCTGACCCCATATAAAGGTCTGATGGGAAGAGTGCCTCTTGGAGACTCTGGAGAGGGCACCCCATGTATGTGCTTAGCCACCCAGAAACCCAAGCTGGGCTCTGTCCATAAGGTCATCCCAGAATGGTGTCTTTCAGGGTCCCCCAGGTCCTCCAACTGCCCCCATCCAGTTCCTGGCACAGTAAGCACCCCCAAATCCAAGAACGCCTCCCATAGGCAGGAGACACAGATACCTCAGTGGAAAGACTCTTTCCCAGGTGTGAGCCCTGCCAGAAAGCAAGGACCAAGAGGCCAGGACTCCCAGGGGAAAGGTCCTTCTCTCTCCCATAGAGGCCAGGCCATAACAGAGGAGGTGGGGTAGGGGAAAGGCTGACCTCAAGGTTGAACCTGAACAAAGGGTCTCCAGTTAAGGAAAGGGCCACTTAGTGTGTGACCTCAGAGGGTGCCTTTCCCCTGAGGCATCTCACAGTTAGAAATGGTGTGTCTATTCTCTGTAGCCTGAACCGTGAGGGCTGAGGGTCAGGGAAAGACTGGGCCCAGGAGTGTGGGTCTGGATGGGCTCCCCAACTCCCTCTACCCTTTCTCTGTTTTGGCCTACGGGAGATTGGGAAGTGGGAACTTAAGGCAGGTCTGAGCAGGGGCCGACTGCTCTGCATAGCTCTCTGTTTGGAGCCTAGCCACACTCACCTCTGCAGTAAATAATAAGCACCTTCTCTCCAGACAGAAGTGTGACCCAGACAGGACCTCGCAGTGGACACCTGTGTCAGTCCAGCCTTTTCTTTCTTTGTTTCTGGGGTTTTGTTTTGTTTTGTTTTGTTTGTAATATTTTTTTGCTGTAGGTGGACACAATACTTTTATTCTATTTTATTGATTTTTATGTGGTGCTGAGGATCAAACCCACTGCCTCACACATGCTAGGCAAGCGCTCTATCCCTGAGCCATAACTCCAGCCCTATCCAGCCTTTTCTTGACAAACCACATCTCCTCTATTAATACTGCTCTGTCCACATGGCTCAGATAAGAAAGCCTGCCCACACACCCAGGCAAGGGGACCTCAAAGACCTCCAACCAGCCAGCTGGGGCACCCACCTCCTAGGCCCAGTCACTGCCTCAAGGATAAACATGTGACCCAAGTCAGGCCAATAGGAGCCTCCCCCGAGATATTTGCTAGAGCTCTCTGGAAACTCTTGAGATTGTGAGCTAGAAGGATACGATTGTAGCACCTGTTGGTCACTTTGCATCAAATGAAACAATTAAAAATCTGCCCAGAAGAAAAAAAAAAGTGTTAAGAGGCAGACATAGCTAAGAGATAGAGAGAGGAGTTGTCTTAATGATGTCGTTTAAACACCCGGATGTAGCCATACCTGAAATTCCTAGGGCTTCCCATTCACATGAACCAACACCAAGCCTTCTCTATGTATGTGGATCAGTTTCTGTCACTTGCAATCTGAAGGGTTTGACTAAAACAGTAGGTGAGAACACTGCCAAACCCTTTCTGCACCTTCACATCCCAGAGATTGCAGGGAGTTCCTTGTTAAAGGCCACTGTCACTGCCCTGCAATGATGAAGCAAAGATCATCCTGCTGCCCTTCTGGGACAAGTGGCAGCTGTGGAATGCAAGGTGGAGCTGGTACTACCAGCAGTTTATGTTCAGGAGTTCAAACTGTTACCCACGCTAAAAGGGCCGAGTCTTGGCAGGCTGCCCTCCATCTCATTCCCAGAGTGTTCTAGAAGGTGGGGGAGGGCTGTGATGCATTGTCTGACCAACAATTCTGAGGTCAATTAATCACTTTATCACTTGCCAAAATGTAGGATCAGAGCTAGGTAGATTTAGGAGAAAGAGAAAGAAATATTGCAATTTTTTTTTTGCATCCCCAGCATCAATAGGCCTTATTCAATTGTTATTTTAATCATATTCAACAACCAAATGTCCATCAATAAGGATCTGGTTAAACAAACTATAGTGCATGGAGTTTTTTAAAAGTGAGGTAGCTCAGAAATAGATTGTCATAGAAATATGTGATGGCTAATCTTGTTTGTCAACTTGCCTGGATTGAGAGATGTCTCAAAAATTGGTCAAGTGTAGCTCGGCGTGTGCCTGTGAGGGTGTTTCCAAAGATGACTGGCAGGGGTCAGTGAACAGAGGGGCAAGATGCTCCCTGAGTGTAAAAGGCACCAGCCAAGAGGCTGGGGCCCCAAATGGAACAACAAAGGAGGAGGAAGCCCACAAGCTCAATTCTGGAGCCATGTGTCTTTTGCTGCTGCCGTCACCTGTGGATATCAGACTTCAGCTTCTTTGGTCCTTCAAGGTGGACTCACACCAGTGACTTATCAGGGGGCCTCCAGGCCTTCAGCCTCAAATTGGGACTGCTTCTTCCTTGGTTCCTCTTGTTCTGAGAGTTCCAGTTTCTTACACTGAGCAGCTACTGGTCTCTCCAGCCATCAGATAGCCACTATGGGTCTATCCAACCTCTAATGGTATGAGTCAGCCCTGTAACTCCCTCTTCTAAGTATATGCACATTCTATTGGTTCTATTCCTCTAGAGAACCCTGACTCTCCAAAATATTTCTAGACTGCATGAAGTGTATTCTGAAATCCACGGAGTACTATGTATAGCATGTGCCCATTAAAAAAAATAATAAAACCCTGTAAGCCCTATCATTCACAGGCAATTAATCATTTATACACTAAGATGCATTGGGAGAAGAGAAAAAAACCAGCTTATCCATTGAAAGTAATTCATTCTCTTTAGGGGAAAGATTCAGTTGATCTAAACTCCAAATTTCCTATGAGAGATATTTCCCCCTCCCAAGGTGGGTGGAGTCTATGGGCTAGAAGCTTGGGTGTTGTCTTTGTCCATTTTCTGCTTCTGTAACAAAATACCACAGACTGGATAATTTATAAAGAAAAGAAGTTTCTTTCTTACAGTTCTGGAGGTGGGAAATACAAGATCGAAGGGCCTCATCTGGTGAGGATATTCTTCTTGCCTCATAACATGCTAGAGAACATCAAGTAGAAAGAGAGCAGGAGAGAGAGAGGGAGAGAGAGGGAGAGAGAGAGAGAGAGAGAGAGAGAGAGAGAGAGAGAGAGAGAGAGAAGAAACAAAAGAAACAAGAAAGCATGTGCCAGAGGAAGCTCATTTTTATAATAAAGACACTCCCCTAACAACTAATGACATTTTTTTCATGAGGGTGGAGCCTTCATGAACCAATCACCTTCCAGTACCATCACAGAGGCAATTCAATTTCAACATGAGATTGGAGGGGACATTCAAACTAGCATCCTATCCTTCATCCCCCAAACTCATGTCCTTCTCACATACAAAATGCATTCCTTCCATCCCAATAGTCTCCAAAATCTCAACTTCTGCCAGCATCAACCTCAAAAATCTAAAGTCCAGCATCTCCTCTAAATCTGATATGGGGGAGACCCAGCCATGATTCATCCCGAGGCAAATTCCCCCCAGCTGTAAGTCTGTGAGATCAAAACAAGCCATCTGCTTTCAGAACAGAGTGGTGAGGGGGTATGGGATAAAAATTCCCATTCCTAAAGGGAGAAATGGACAAGAAAATAGGGGTAACTGGCCCCAAATAAGTCCAAACCCCAGCAGAGCAAATAACATTAAGTCTTAAAACTTGAGAATTACTTGGACTCCGTGTGCTTCTTCCTAGATGCTCTGGGTTTGGGTTGGGGATCCTACCCTTAGGGTTTTGCTGGGCTTAGTGCAGGCAGCAACTCTCAAGGATTGGTGTCTCAGGCCTGCTGTTCTCCCAGGCTAGTGTCACACACTGGTAGCTCCTTGGTTCTGGTGTCCCAAGGGTGACCCCACTCCCACAGTTCCACTAGGCATTGCCCTGGTGGGGTCTCTGGCAGTCCCGCAGGCAGTTGGCAACATCCTTTGAGGTCCAGGTGGAGGCCTTCATGCCCCCTCAGCTCTGCACACCTGCAGAGTCAGCACCACACGGACACTGCTAATGCTTACTGCTTGTGTCCTCTGGAGCAGAAACAGAGTCCCAAGGAGAAACTGGGCAGGGAGCCTGTGGAGGGCACCCTGGTCCTAGGCCCCCAAACCATTCTGCCTGCCTAGACCTCTGGGCCTGTGATAGTAGAGGTGGCCTTGAAGATCACTGGCATACCTTTGGGGTCTTCTGCCCATTCTCTTGAAAATAGCACCTGTTTGTCTTCTATCTACAGGAATCTCTTTAGCCAAGGTCGCTTGGCCATCCTTGGTACTTTCTCTGGAACACTTTTCCCCTCTTTACATGGCCAAGCTGCAAATTTTCCAAATTGTCTCACTACTTCTCTTTTAATTATAAATTTTGTCTTTAAATAAATTTCTTTCCTCTTTCATTTCACTGTAAGCAGTAAAAACTACCATATGTAGCTTCTTCAATATTTTGCTTAGAAATGTCTTCTGCCAGATATTCTAGTTCATCACTCTTAAGTTCCACCTTCCACAAAACTCTCAGGCATGAAGGTCTTGGCTACCATATAACATGATGGCCTTCACTCCAGTTTCCAAGGTCTTGTTCTTCCTTTCAGCCTGAGACCTCATCAGCATGGTCTTTACTGTCCATATTTCTACCAGCATTCTGACCATGGCCACTTGAATAATCTCTAAGAGGTTCTAGACTTTCCCTCAACTCCTTCTCCTCCTCCTCCCTCTCCTCCTCCTCCTCCTTCTTCTCCTTCTCCTTCTCCTTTTTGGCACTGGGGATAGCACCCAGGCATACTATATCACAAACTACACCACCCCCAGGACTTGTTCTTTTTTTATTGAGGCAAAGTATGGCTAAGTTTCCAAGGCTGCCCTTGAACATGTGATCCTTCTGCCTCAACCTCCTCCCTGGGGTTACAGAGGTGCGACACCACACCTGGTTAATATTCTTTTCTTCTGATCCCTCATGAGAATCACCCTAATGCTCCATTCACAGCACCCTAGGTTTTTTCCACCTTGTTCTTCCAAATTCCTCCAGCCTCCTCCTGCTACACAGTTCCAAAGAGGCCACTTTCACATTTTCAGGTACTTGTTGTTTCAGTGAGTATTGCCTCACTTCTTAGTACCAATTTTCTGTCTTAGTCTGTTTTCTGATGCTATAACAGAATACCACATACCAGACAATTTATAAAGAAAATAAATATATTTCTATAGTTCTGAGTCTGAGAAGTGCAGGATTAAAGGGTCACATCTAGCAGAGGCCTTTTTACTGAGTCATCACATGGTAAATGGATTCACATGGTGAGAGAGACAGGGTGGAGCCAGATGTCCGTAATTTCAGCTACTCAGGAGACAGGGGCAAGAGGATCTCAAGTTCAAGGCCAGCTTTTACAATTTAGCAAGACTCTGGAATAGAAGTAAAAATAAAAAGGGCTGGGGATATAGCTCAGGAGTAGAGTGCCTCTGGGTTCAATTCCCAGTAGTAGAAGAAAGAAAGGTGGGATAGAGAAAGAGAGCGAGAGAAGAAGAGAGAACAGGTGACAAACGGAGCTTACTTTTATAAGAGAGCCACCTGTGTGATAACTAGCCTATATCCCGCAATAATTAATGGCTTTAATCCATTCATGAGGGTGAAGCTCACCCCTTAAATGTCTTGCCTCCCAACACCATCACAGTGACAATTAAATTTCAACATGAGTTTGGGGACACTGAAACCCCATCAGGTATCCTCATGGCAACAGGAAAAGGGCCTCCGGGCCTCACAGCATCCTCCTGCTCAAGTGTCTCATTCTGCTGATTTCTAAGCCCCAGGTTTTGACCCAGCTGTCACTAGCTGTTAGGCAGGTAGATGGAAGCTGGGGTCTGTTCTGACTTGGACAAGGACTAGTGGAAGCCCCAGAGGAGCCAGCCAGCCAGGACACACAGGGCAAACTCCCTGAGGCCTGCCTGGGACTTCAGGGTCAGTATGCCACTGTCCAGGGTCCTGACTGGCAAGGGGCTGACCAGAGCTCTCAGTGGTCTCTGATACTTGGATGGTGGGCGTCCCTCCCACACCGAACAAGAGATGAGAGTGTCTGTGCACTTCCCTGGTCCTTTCTCTGCCCAAACACTCCATAGAAGGTTGAATGTTGGTTCCCAAAACATATGTTCACATCCTAACTCCTGGGACCTGTGTGTATGGTTTGGAGACAGTGGAGACAGGGTCTTTGTGGATGTAATTAAGTTAAAAATCCCAAGATAAAATCATCTCGATTTATCCAAATGAGCCCTAAATCCAATGGCAAGTGCTCCAATCAGACAAAGTCTGAGGTCGCTTAGATGCAGAGGAGATGACTCAGAATTGGAGAAGAAGGTTGTGTGACGATGGACAGGCTGGAGTTAAGTGGCCCAAGAAATGTTAAAATGCACCAGCATCTAGAAGAGGAAGGAAACAGACTGCCCACCAGAGCTCACAGGGAACACAGCCTACTGACTCTGAGTTTGAATCCTGAGGCTGTGGTCATTTATCATGGAAGCCCAAGAAAACGGGGACCCACGCCACACCACCCTTCCTCCTCTACTGTGGGCTCAGGCTGTGCTTCCTTCAAGACAGAATCCGACAGAGTGCTAGAGTTATAGAGGTGGGCAGAGAAAGGGTGAGGCCCCAGGCCCTTCAGGGAGCTGCTTCCCCTCACTCTCACTTCATCTCTATCTGTTTCTCCAACTCCGGGGTGCTCCCCTGAGAAGTGGAAGGATTCACCATTTCCTCTCGAGCTGGGTAGACACTTCCCTTTTTTCATGCCCTTTTATCATTCTCTCTACCTGTGGCTTAGGGCAACACTCCACATGCAACCCTCTACGATTTGCTTTTGATAGTCACAGCAAAGCTTTGGGGACAAGAAATCTGTTCTCTCCCTCTCTCTCTGTCTCTCTCTCTCTCTCTCTCTCTCTCTCTCTGGTGTTGATTCTCTACCATCTTCTATCTCACTGCTCCTCTTCTTGAAAATATCCCAGTTCTCCTTCTGGAATCCATTCCACCCTTACCAGTGTGCTTCAGAGGCAGTTTACCTCGAACTTCAGTTCAAGGGAACTGAACTCCGCCTGCTGTCATGAAATCTCCAGCCTGCTATGGTGTTGGTCCAGAAACCCAGACTAAGCATTACTGCAGGGCAAACCCATCGCCACAGGATGGGACCATGGCCCCAGTCAAGATACCAGGGGAGATCTGTGGGAGCCTGGGGAAAATTCTCTCTTTGCCCTCAGCCAGAGACAAGTTCTCCCTTCCTCTGAATGTCATGGTGTTGAATGAGTAGCTCAGTCATGTGGCAGTTTGAAGGGAAGTCAGCCCAGGGATGAAGCCATCAGACAGAATAGGGTACAGTCAAGTGTGGGAAGCCATCCTCACCTATCAGAATCAGATGGTTCCCTATCAAGTTTCCCTGAGAGAATGGCTCCCCTAACTCCACCCTATCCTGTCCATCACAGAAGAAGCTCCTCCCGGTCTTGCCCCCTTTACCTGTGTGTCTATAAATAAAAGAGAGTTGGGCTACTCCAGGTTGTTGTTGTTAGAAGTCAGAGCTGGTATGGCCAGACCCATCATGCCTCCTCTCATTTAAAAAGAGGATTGGCTCTTGGTGTTTATTGAGTAGATAAGTTTACGGGTAACAACACCCTCCAGCAGTTAACCCTTTTCTCATCTACACAGGATGTGCCAGAGAGGTCCCCCACAGTCAAGGGTGCTATAAAGAGATGGACCAAAGTTGCTGGATCAAACCTGCTCTGAAGCCCATCCTATCTCTATAGTCTGTTTACCTGGGCCAATCTATATCATTGGAGCCTATTTGTCTTGGACTTAGTGTTTCTTGCAGCCCAAAGCATCCTAACCAATATATCACTCAACAAAGCCAGTTTTTAAGATTTGTTTTGTTATGGTCTTTGAGATTTAAATAAGCATTGGGTTTTTCCCCCCTTATTTCACACAAGAAAATCTCACACAAGGAACATGAGACAAAATACACATTTCCAAAATTTAAAAAATATTTTTCATTTCTTTGAAATCAAAGATATTGTCCATATTACACCAACATTCATACAAAAAAATCTATGGGAAGAACTTCTAAACTGTTAAGAGCAGTCATCTCTGGGGAAGAAAAATTGGGGGGAAGGGATCTCCCTTTCAAGCCTATGTATTACTATAATGTTTGAATTTTTAGAGTTAGCATAAATTACAATTGTAATTGAAAATCCTGATGATTAAAAACAGTAACCCAGGACAAAAAGAGTTCCCTAGGTGCTTGTTCTACAGAAAGTTTATCTGTTACACAAAGAAAAGACTCAAAAAGTAACAATATTTCTTTAAAATTTGGATACAGATTTTCAGCAATTTATGACCTGATCCTCGCTGGTTCAGAAAACTGAAAGTTCCCTGCCACAGGAAAACCTTGGCTAAAGCTTCCAAATGGCAGTTCACAGGACTTGGTGTCTCCTGGGGGTCAGGAGAGGCACTGTGGCTATGGGGTCCACGGCCTGGCTCCGCCCTCCCTCACATCCTAACCTCAGGACCAAAGCTGCCACCCCCAGTGAAATCCGCATGTCACCCTCACAAGACCCCGCCTCTGCTCACACTTCTGCCAGAGCCAGGCTGCCCCCACTGGAGCCCCGCACCCTCCTTAAACAGAGCTGCAGACCCTTGGCATCCCCTGTGGGCCCACAGGCCTTGGAGACTAGATGCCCAGGCCCCAGCACCCCTGTGCACTCTGCTCTGGCCCAGGGCCCCCTGTGACCTCCACAGGCCCTAGCTGCATGACCCTTCTCAGAGCTTCCTCCTATGTATTGCAAACAGGCTGTCTCTGACATTCCCCAGGAGAAACACCAGGGCTGATGGTCCACCCTCAAGGAAGGGCTAGAGAGGCTGGTTCTGGGACCAGGCTTGGAGATGGGCTCGGGGAGCCACAGCCCACCATCCCTCTTCCTTGGGAATGGGTCTATACTTGTTTCCTGGGCTTGGTCTCTCTGCAGAGTCATCGATCTCAGGAACAGAAAAAAGAATTCAGCATGGAGCTTCACAGGGTGCTGCGGCTGGGTCCTACTTCCCAGAATCTCAACTCTCAGCAAAGTTAGTGTGGGGGACTCAACCACCCCCATCCCTGCTCATTGCCCTGGCCTGGCATGGAGATGGGTCTGGAAAGAGGCCTGAGGGGAGGTTTGGTGACTTCACTGTTTCCCCCATGCTCACCTCCCCTACTGGAAGACACTGCCTCACAGGCATCCAGAACCCTACAGACCCCTGGAACCTCCTCATTCAATTCTGACACCTGCCCACTGGGCAGTAACTGCCCAGTTTACAGTCCCAGCCTGACCCCTGTGTTGCTTCTGATCCCCAGAGAGGCCATAGGTCCAGTCCTGTGTTGAGCATTGGAGTTCAGAGGTGGAGACCCCAGTCTGGCATAGGGTAGCCTAGTAGGCAGGCAGATCAAGACTCAGATGAGAGCAAATAGTGGCTGCCATGGTTGCAGCATGGCTGTGTGGTGCTGGGTGCTGACAGCAGTTGTGATGCTGTACTGCATCTGTGTTGGTCAGCTTTCTGTTGCTGTGACAAAGCACCTGAGAAAAACAGCTTAAAGGAGGAAAGATTGATTAGGGCTCATGGTGTCAGAGGTTTCCGTCCAAGGCCAGCTGGTTCCATTGCTCTTAGGCCTGTGGAGAGGCAGAGCATCATGGCAGGGAGCATGTGACTGAGCAGCCAGGAAGCAGAAAGAGAAAGAGAGAGAGAGCACAAGGAAGGGGAGAGGGCAACATACACCTTTCAAAGGCATGCCACTAGTGGCCTACATCCCCCCATTAGGCCCACCTCCCAATAGTGCCACCAGCTGGGACTGAGCTTTGAACACCTGAGTCTTTAGGGGACATTCCAGATCCAAAGTATAACAGCATCAGTCTGGATCCTTGAGAAGCAGGTGAGATGCCTGCTTGAACCCCAGAACTACAGCTTCTCTCGTAATCTTGCCTTCTTGGGGAGCCCCTCTGCAAACAAGCTATTCCACAGCCACCCCTGCTTGTTGGCCGTGGGGGGTGTCTCTAAAGCACTTACGGCCACATGCAGGACATATTTTAGTCGTTTTGTCGGTCATGTGTCTCCGTGCACTCAAATAGAAGCTCTTTGAAGACAGGGCTTCGTCTGTGCTGTTCTTGTGTCCCCAGCCTTGAGGACACTGTCTGGCACAGAACACAGATCTGTAGATTCAGTATTTCAGGTGAAGGGTGATGGCTGCAGGCAGTTCTTGTCCCTCCTCTCCTTCACCATCCACCCAACCAAGCAGTCTTCAAGCCCTAAGGAAACTGCCTCTGTCCCAGCTCTGTCACCTGTTTCCTCCTCATCCCCAAATCAGCCTCTCCACCCCTTACTTGGTGTATCTTAATCTCCAAGGCATCTCTCACCCAGTCTCAAGTGCCACCTCCCATGCAACCTGCTCAGATCCCTCTGTGATCACATGGCACATTCCTGCACCACAGGCTCCTATCACTCCTACTGTAGTGATTTGCTCCCTGCCCACACACTCCTAAAGAGAAGATCTTCCAAGGTGGCCATGGAGGGGTCTCTCTCTGGGTCCCCAGGGCTTCTGTGGGTGGGACTGGGCATAGCATCAGAGCTCCAGAAATGTTCGGAGGATGCACGGAGGAGTGAGTGGTGAAGGAACAAAAGGAGCAAATGAACGAAGGAGCCCTCCCCACCATTAGTGAACGGGTGTGCCAGGCAGCCAGCAGACGCATGAATGAGCTGGAGAAGTTACTGAGTGAATGAGTCAGTGCCCGGGGAGGGAGGGCGGTGGGAGGGAGTGGTGAGTGAAGGAGGCTCCCCAACCTTCTCTGGCAGCCCTGGCATCAGTAAGTCCCCGCCACCACCGCCCCCCCACCGCTGGGCCAGTGCTCTGTGCCAACCAGCCCCACGATGCCTCCTCCAGAGCCAGCGAGTGTAAGTGCTGCTCAGCACACGCTGCCTGATGCTGGGCAGACCCTGTGCCGGGCAATGAATCACACAGGGTCCTGCCCTGGGGCTTCCAGTACTGGGGGCAGACAGTCAGCCTCATAAATAAACTGGATGCCACGCTGGGCAGACATGTGTTCCGGCAGTGTGGTGAGCTCAGGATTGGCTCCGGAGCCTGGGGCTGGGCAGAGCTCCTCTGGAGCAGGGAGCTGGGAGAATCTCGGGAGGGGAGCCTGGAAGGAGGACAGAGAAAGGACACCAGGACAGTGGCCTACTTCCCCCCATTAGCAAAAGCACAACTGGAGGGGGCAGAGGGCTCAGCGGGAGCTCTGCAAGGGGCACTTGGTGGGATATGATGTTCAGGGAGACAGCAGGGGCAGGCACAAATGCTGGGCACTTGAATTGGACTTGTTGAGACTAAGATGGGGACCATGGCATAGGCAGAGTGGGGCCAGGGATAAAGGGCGTAGCCCTCATTATTCCCGGAGAAGGACAGAGGCTCCAGCACAATGCCACAGGGAGTGTTCAAGGACTCTCTAGGGAGCCACAGCTGGGTGCTGCCCCCAGTTTTGCAGGATCTGCTCTCTCCATGTGGGAGCTGCCATCAGTCTCCTTGCCCTAATACTCGCCACCAGCAGCCTGAGGCATCTGGGGCTCCCAGACAGGGAGGTTATGGGGGGGGCAGGTGAGACAGGTAGAATGCTTACAGGTCAGTTTGCAATGATTCTGACCATGCTGCAGGGGCAGGGGGTGTGGATCTGGGCATGATTCTAATCCAGACAGTTGGGCTCCAGAACTAGGCTCTTGGTCAGGACATCCCGTGGTCTCCCATGGCACCTAGTAGTTGAACTGGGCAGGCCTGGATCCAGGACTCTACCCTCCAGGGCAAATGTCCTTTCTACTCTGCTCTGTGCCCTTGATCTAGGTGGGGGTCTTGGACTCCTTCGCTGCAAAAGAAGCACTTGGCAGTTTGGAATCTCAGTGTGTCTGGGGTACAGTGGACGGGTAGGAAGCCCATTCCAGGGACAGAGAGCCTTTGTCTGCCTGCAGATGGGCAGGCAGGCCTGGGCCGTGTGGCCAAGCCCAGGGGCCAGCTGGGTGCAAACTCATTAGACAGCTGCTGAGGCTGCCAAGGAGACAGAACAATTAGAGGGCCCGGCCTGCGCCAGGAAGTGGAAGTCCCTCCGTGAGAGCTGCTGAGCTGTCCTGCCTTCCACCTCGGGCCTTGCTTCTGGGAGTAACTGCAGTTTGTCTTCCAAATGGCAGCAGCAGCTCTGTCCTCGGTGATGGAACCACAGAGAGTGCTGCGTTAGCTGATTGCACACCTCTCCTCCGTCGCTAAAGGTCCTTGGAGGTTGGGATTCCTGACTCCACTGCACTGGTCCATTCATCCATCCATCCACTCAACAGGCATGTACTGCAGCCTGCTGTGGGCAGTACTGGGCTAGATCCTGGGGACACTGCAGGGAACGCCACAGACAGAAAGCCCTGCTCCCATCTGTTCTGGAGGAAGAAGACAGACGGGAAAAAAACAAAATAATTCATCCATGTTGGGAAAGGAATTAAGGGGCGATGGAAGATGGGTCACGGAAAGCCACTTTGGAGAAAGTGATCAGAGAAGGTCAATCCAGGGAAGTGACAGTTCACAGAGGAGGAGCTGAGGTTCAAAGTAAGGAAGCGACTTGTCCAAGGTCACACAACTGTAAACTGCAGGAGCTGGGCTTTGGTCCCAGACCTGCCTGACTCCCCATGACCAGCATGGTCTTCAGGGAGACCCTCCCCACCAGGGCCCATCATATTTGTCATAACATGGGCACAGTGTCTGTGATTCTGATCCACATAAGCCTCAAGTTGTAGGTGGGCTTCTCACCTTCATTTCTCAGGCAGGAGAAGTGAGACCCAAGGAGAGGCTGTACTGAGTTCAAGGTCCCAGCAAAGGACTGAGAGAGTGGATGTGAACCAGGGTCTTTTGATCCCCAAGCCTGTGTTCCTTCTGCCACACCTCAACTCCTTCTGGGCCATCACTTAGCCCACAAGAGCCCTTGGTGGACCTGCAGGAGGCGGACCACTGAATAGACAATAAGTCCTTGGGCAAGGCACATCTCCTTTGGGGCTTCCATTTCTCTATTAGAAAATATGGAATTGATCCAGACCAGTTCTGAAATTCTCCAAGTCCCTTCTATTCAATCCACATCCCTTAAGGAGAGTTGTGCCCTGGGGAGACAGATGAAGGAGGCCCTCCCTTGTTCCAAACTCATGGGAAAGAAGGTCATGAATTCAAGGCAGATTGCTGGGAAGAACATTCTCGGGTCAAACAACAGATGCAGAAGCAAGGAGGCATCATTTAGGATGTGGAAGATCGTTTGGAACGGTCTTTTTTTTTTTTTTTTTTTTCTGGCAGTGCTGGGGATTGAACCCAGGGCCTTGTGCTTGCAAGGAAAGCACTCTACCAACTGAGCTATATCCCCAGCCCCCCATTCAGAACTTTTATCCAACAGTCCCAGTCCTGCCCACCTCCCCATCTTCCCAACCCCTGCACCTAGATGAGGTTGTGGCTGCCATAACTTCTGCCCCATTTCCATTCCAACCTGGGTGGGTTCTAGGAGGGTCTCCGCAAAGGAAAGGCTGAAACATCTGAATCTCTCTGGGCCACCAACTCCTCACAGGCTGTGTGACCTCAGCAGGTAGCACCTCCCCCCAGTCAGCCTCGGTTTCCCTATTGATTAACCGAGCAGGAACCTGGGAGCTAGTTGGTACCACAATAAAAGGCCAGGTTTATGAGCACTTTATTCATGCGAGGCAGCAAGCCCTTAAGACGGGTAATATCATTACCCTTGATTTACAGATAAGAAAGCTGAGTTTTACAGGGTGGAGTCACTTGCCCAAGGCCACACACTAGGAAATGACCCAGTGGGGATCCACACCCAGGTATGCCTGACTCCAGAACCCTGCTCACAACAAAAAGTTGCTGACTCCAATAAGTGTCCGTGCCCTTTGACCTGTGTGGCAATCAATCCCCAGGATTTTATCTGTAGGAATTAATCCAAGAAAGCCAAAAATATGTTCATTGCAGACATATTTACAACATGGTAGATAATTGGAAGCAACCCACGGTGCCCAACCCCAGGGCCCTGTTTGTTTTGGAAGTTGGGCAGCTTCAGATAAATTGCAGCTTGTAGAGCACCAGCCTTGTCAGTGCCCTCTTGCCATCACCACCCCCACCCTGAGAAGTAAGAGTTGATCTCCTCTTTCCTAGACAAGACCTCAAGTTTCAGACAGGTTGAGTGAGTGGCTGAGGGCACACATTTAGTAACAGTCCACCCTAACATTGATCTAGAAAGAAGAAAGTTAAAACTCAGAGAAGGCAAGGGACACCCCACACATGCACACTCTCAGGGCTGCAGGATCCAGAACAGAAGAGTTGGGGCTCGACCTTGGGCTCCACCCTCTGAGCCCACTTTCCCAAACTGCCACTACTGACCTGACTGGATAACTTCAGACGAGTCATTTAGCCCCTCTACGCCTTGATTTCCCAACTGGAAAATGGGGATCCTAATTGTTCGCTGCATCTGGTAGTTGGGCAAGGGGTCTGGCTGCTGTGGTCTGAGCGACTCCCAGAGTTCCTGCATTGACCCAATCAGGCAGTGTGGGGGGACTGCGGCCTAGTGGGAGGCATGGGGGCCTTGAGGGTGCAGCCCTTCTGCTTGGATTAATGCTTCCTCGGGGGGCATCCCGGGCTGGCTTTCTCTTTTCCACCATGAGTTGATGGCACTTAAAGCCCAGAAGCCAAGCATATGCCAGCACTGAGATCTTGAACTTCCCAATCTCCAGAACTGTGAGACAAAATAAGCCTTTTTCCTTTACAAATTATCCAGTCTTGAGTATTCTGTTAGAGCAAGGGAAAACAGACCACAATACGGTCAATGTCACCATAAGAGCCAAAAAACACCCAGGTGGGATGTGAAGAGAGTGGTTTTGTGGGATGGTGGGAGTAGAGGTGAAAGAGAGACTTGGGACAGAGTCCCAAAGTGTGAGAGAACTGGAAGGAAAGAAAATAGGTCAGGAGGGGCTCGCTGTCTCAGGAACAGACTGGCAAGTGCATCCCCTTGGTCGACATTTCTGGCCTTTGGAATATTGCCTCTTTGACCATGTCCAGTGACAGCCCTGTGGGCCAGGCCTTTCACCCAGGTTACACATGCCCTGAGGTCAGGTGGCCCACAGGGGTCCCAGTGCTAGCAGGGACTGACCACACAGGAGGTCAGGGGTGCTTGTGGAATAAAGGACTTGGTTTAATCTTTCAAAGGCACTCGGTGTTGAAAAGCATGTAAAGTTCATCTAGCCCCTCAGAGTCCCTCCCAGAGGTTAGGAAGGGCTTATTCAGGGTCACACAGCAAATGACGTCTCTCAGGAGGTATCCTGCCTTTGGTGTGGCTTTACAACCAGCCAGGGGACTCGAATTCAGGGATACATGATTCAGCTGCCCGTCTCACAAAGCTGGGGAACAGGCAGCAGGTAATAGACGGGAACATGTTTGGAAAGGAAACTTGTATGGAGTGGGGGTGCATCCAGGGTTCACAGCGGATGAGGATGGCAGCAGAGAACTCAGATGTGGCATTGGGGCTCCAGGAAGGCTAAGGCCAGGAAGCCCTCCATGGGATCTGAGTGGCCCCAGATCCTGAAGGGCAGGTGGCAGCGGGGCAGGCAGAGTCTTTAGAGTAAAGCCTCACAGAGAGAGGGAAATCCAGGTGACCCACCACACTGTCCCACAGCGGTGCTACAAGATGCCACGAGGCCAGCAGCTGCAGGTTAGGGCTTTCGCAAGCTCCAGCTGCTGCCAAAGCAGGAGATGGGTTAGTAAACAGACAACAAATCCCCAGAGACAAACACCCCCACCCCACCCCCGGCATGTCCCAACCCATCTCTCCGATGGGCTCAGAGCTGGGCCTGCTCAGATTTCCCACCTCTACCAAAGGAACCAGGCAGCTTAGCCTTGGACATGGAGTGACCAATGCCTCTTCAAGCCAATCCTCTGCTCCTTCCCCCATGCACACCCATCAACAAATTCCCTCTGTATCTGTTGCTTCTTTCCTTGCTACACTTCAATCTTACCCCACCTGTCTGTTATGGATCCTGCTATCAGTTTGCTGATCCTTCCTCCCAAACTTTCCATAGTTCCTCATGTACACAGGGTCCAGTTCAGACCCCTTGACTGGATGTCAGCATCTTCATGATCTCTTCTCTGACTTAAATTCCCTCTGCTTCCCCTCTGCCCCAGAGCTGTCCCTCTGTTTCAGGACACCCTCCTAACCTGGCCTGAAAATCCAATATGGCTCTTACCCATGCACAGCCTATGCTTCATCTGGGGGATAGATGACCTGTGTGTCTGCCCCAAGGAGCATAGAGGAAATCCCAGGCCCTTCCACTTCCAGGAAATGTGTCTTTGGGAGAATAAGTCTTAGTTTCCTCTTTTGTAAAATGGGGACAATGACCACTCCCCAGGAATCAAAAGTCTTAGCACAGGGCAGATGGCAGAGACTGCTCTCTGTACATTCGCCATTCTTAGCCTCCCCAGTGCTGTTCCTGTTTCATGTGGTCCCTGCAGCAAGCACTGAGCCACCAGCAGGTAACAGGGTTGCCAAACCACAACTTCCCATGAAAACACAGAAACACCTCCGGCCCAACTTACACATGACAAATGGAGGCCCAGGACCCCAAAGTCCATTAATGGCAGAGCTAGACAGGAAGCCAGAAACTGCTCACGTTGAACTTTCCCCATTACTCCTCCTAAGCGCCTTGGAGAATCCGCTCCCTCCTCTGGCCAGCGCTCACTCACGTGGTCTTCTTTCTCCCCTCTTCCCTCCCCTCCATCCCTGGGAGGCCTTTACCTGACCTTCCCTGGCGGAACCAAAGGGCAATTGCTGGCTTGCCTTTTCCCTACTCAGCTAAAAAGCCTGGATTCCTTTCCTCCTCCCTCCTGGATTGTTTGGTTCTTAGCTCGAGGGTCTACTAGGTGAAGGAGAGCAGAACCTCTCTGCCTGTCCAGTCCCCATCCTTGTACCAGGGCCACTTCCTCTCATCCTCGCCATCAGACCTTCTTTCACCCTCTTTTTAGCTCCTTTCCTCTCCTCTTCCTTCAGTCCCATTTCCTGATGGTGTGTCCCCTCTCTGCTGCCCAACCAGAGACTCCTTGGCCTCCTCGGTGGTGGGTTCCTTCCCTACCCCAGCATTAAGGCTGATCTGCACTCTGCCTAGGTCCCTCTCATCTTCCTGAGCTCTTCCCTAGGCATTTCATGAACTGAATGCCCATCTCTAGCCAGTGATTCCTAGATCCACGTGTCTACCCAGACCTGCCTCCAGAGCCCAGGCCTGAGCACCTGATGGCATCCACCTGGGTGTCTCTCCAGCACCTCCAGCACCTCAAACTAAGCAGATCTAGAACCAGCTTATGGTTCTCTCTCTCTCTCTCTCTCTCTCTCTCTCTCTCTCTCTCT
>JAJEJO010001592.1:0-66956 GCA_020662805.1 Glaucomys volans | reverse complement strand
TGGTTCTTTCTCTCTCTCTCTCTCTCTCTCTCTCTCTCTCTCTCTCTCTCTCTCTCTCTCCCTCTCTCTCTCTCTCTCCCTCTCTCCCTCTCTGTCAACCCACTAACTCCCCCAAACCCTCACCTCTGTATGTAGCCCACCATTCAGCCTATCATTCCAGTTGAAGACCTGGGAGTCACTGGCCTCTTCTTGATCACCCCCTCATACCCAGTTAGTCACCAAGTCCAACCACCTGCAGGGTGTCTCCTGATCCCATCATCACAAGGTAAATGCTGGCTCCCCGCCTCTCCCCCAGGATGCCTGTAACAACCTCCTATCAGGGTCTCCCAAGACACACTTACCCCACATCCATTTTCCTTATGGCAGCCAGAGGAAACTTTCTAGAACACAGATCTTTTTATGCAATTTCCCTGCCTAAAACTATTCCCCATCTCCCAACTTTTCTCCAGTAAAGCCCCCAAACCTTTGGCATCTCTTGCCACCCCCGCCCCATCTCTGGTCTTTCAGTTTGCTTTCAGTTCATCAATCTCATACAGCTCTGAGGCTTTGCTCCTGCTGGTTTCTCTGCCCAGAAAGCTTTTTCTTCTCCCCTGACCCATCCCCAAGAGATCAGGCCAAGGTTGCTTCCCACATTTCCTACCAGCCTGCCTTTCCCCCAGGGCAACTGGGTGCTCCATCAGCGGCCAGGTTGTCTGCAGTTCCCCACGGGTGCCTGTGGTTGCTTGATTCATGTCTGTCTGGGCTCCTGGACTGCAAATTCTGAAAAGGCCAGGGGCCATGTCTGTCTCCTCACCCCACAGCCACACTGTGCCTGACACATGGCATCCGAGGCCCAGCTGACCAGACATTGTCCACCCTCACAGCCAGTGTGGCTGCCCCGACCCCACAATCGGACCCCATCTGTCTCCAATCTCCCTGGCTCTAACCTTCCCCTCCCAGACTGGGAACCTCCCATCTCCTCCCCTGGGCTCCCACCATCTTCCCCTCCTCTCTCTCTCTCTCTCTCTCTCTCTCTCTCTCTCTCTCAGACACTGTTCTTCCAGTAACAGCCAGCTCAAGCGCACAGTCCTCAACAAGGCCTCTGCTCCTGGCCTCACCCAGCCATCCTCCTGTGAATTGATGAGGCACCTAGTGACCATCCCTCCAGGTGTCCCCCACTCTCTCCAGGATACAGCACAAAGCCTGTGGGGCTCTTCGGGATTCTTGTGGCACCCTGCCAGTGCCCACCCTGATCCTGTGCACTTGCCCTTGGCCCGCCTCTCGCCATGACAGACTCCTGCTTCTCCTCAAGACCAGCTGACCTGTGCTCTTCTATGAAGGGCTTCCTTGGACCCCTGGCTGAGGTCTGCCCTCTCCTGAGTCCCTCACAAGAGCACCTGACCTTGAAAGCTCATGGTCCTGGGGCTCATGTCCTGCCTTAACCTCTTACTAACTGCAGGATCTTAGATGAGTTCAAACCTCTGCTAAGCCTCAGTTCCCTCACAATAAGATGGGAACAGCGACAGCCCCGTTTTGTAGAATTCTGTGATTGAATAAGGACATTCACCAGAAGTGGTCAGCCCAGAGCCCGGTGCCCACTGCGTGCCCTGGAACTCCCTGAGCACCTTTCCTCCTTGTCACCCTGACTGGTAAGGAGCTGTTCTCCCTCCTGGCCTCCTGTTAAGATGGGAGGCTTGGTCCCTTTCATTTAGATCCCCCTTGCCTAGCCCAGTGCCTGGTCCCAAGAAGGCTTGATAAATGCTTATTAATAAGCTAATAGACCACACACTTGGCACAAATCACTCTATTGTTCCTTCACTTTCTGAGTGTAAATCTTATCTCTCCTAACAGGATCTGAGCTCCAGGGGGTGGGGGCGGGTGCGGAGGGAAGGAGAGCAGGAGGTGTCTTCATGTCAGGGCATTCAGACTGGGGAGGCATCTTCGTGCTCCTGCCATCCCTCTACCCCCCACAGTGCCCAGCCCGGAGCAGGAGTCAGGAAGACTTGCTGACAGATGGGCCCACCATCTTCCCCGAGAAGGAGTTGAGTCCCCCTGCGAGGTGGTGCCCTAATTGCTCCTGTCCCTCCCTCCACACACACATCTGCTTTCTTAGGCAAGAGCCGGCTTGACATCCTCACCCAGAGTTCTCTTGGCTGTGGGTTCCCAGGCCAGCTTCTTCAGAAACTCCAGCAGAAAGAGAGGGAAAGTTTTCTTAAAGCCACAGAGCACAAACCCAGAACCGAGGATGGGATCAGCCGCAGAAGACCAGCCTTGGAGGGGCATGGATGGCAGAGCAGCAGGCTCAAGCATGTGAGACTCTGCCCAAAGACAGTCTGGGGCTTGAATCCAGCCTCTGTCACCAACCAGCTGGGGACCTTGAGTGGTTGTCTTTTCTGAGCTGTATCCTTTGTGAAGCAGGAGGAGCCATAGTTATAGCTATGGCTAGCACTTTCCTTCCCCTGTCGCTAAGGACATTTTCCAGAGAACTAGGAAGAGTTTGCTCTTGGACTCAGACTGGGTGGCCCAGGCATCCATGCCAACATGGGACCTGTTAGCAGGAGGCCACTCACTGCTCGTGAGGGTGGCACTGCCCAGCCAAATGCCATGGCTGCATGTGTACAGCCTCCACATGCAGTCCACCTGGGGGACAGGGACTGCGGCTGGTTCACTGTGCCTCGCCTTGGTCTTTGTTCCAAGGAGGCGGGATGCTGCCTGCTGCCCCTTCTCCAGCTGGACTCAGCTCTCTGGCCTCTCCTTCGCCTGGCCCAGGGGCTCCGCCTGCCCACCTGTCTGCCAGATGGAACTCCTGCTTCTACTCTTTCCCTCCTTCCCACCCACATGCATCTAGCCTGCTGCCTTTCCTCTCCCCAGTGCTGGGAAAGACCTGGTGGGTCCATCTGGAGGGCTCTGGATTAGCACTGGAGGCTGGGGGCTGAGAGGCTGGGGGCCAGGCCTCTTGACCACAGCTCGGGGGGTTGGTAGTGGTAAAAGGCCTGCTCGCCCCACCCTGGGCAGGGGGCTGCACTGAGTCAGGAAAGCAGGTCCCAAGATCTTAAGAGAGAGGCCCAAGAGGTGTTTTCAGCGTGGAAGGAAAACCAGAACCCAGGCTGCATTCAGAGAGAGAATAACCACCAACAGCACCTGTCACTCACTCAGCAGCTGCTGTCTTTTTGGCGCTGATCACACCCTCATCTCCTCCCCTCCTTGCAGCAGCTCCTTCACAGGAGCTGGTGAGGAAGGAATGGGAAGATGAACCTGGAAAGAAGGCAGTTAACCTAGGGTGAGCAGGCGGTGGGAGAGGCTGCCAGGTACTTCTCTGTGGAGGTGCAGATAGGGCTGCTTCTTGGAAGAGTTTCCTTCCTTCCCAGGGAAATGGGACTTAGCCAGGGTGGAGGAAGCATGTTTCTCTCGGCTTTGCAAACACAAAGCCAGGAGATCCCTGTGGTCTCAGGGAAGGATGGGACAGGACTTGCTGTAGCCTGACAATGGTTTCTCCCCCTCTGTGGTTTGTAGAACTGGCCTCTGAGGACCACTAAGCATATCCACATAGGCGAGAATTCTCCATGTTTAGTGTTATCTCTTCTGTTTCTCAGCTTTATGTTACTGTAATAAATTACCTAAGATAAGCAACTTTATAAGGAGGAAAGTTTTATTTTGCCTCATTATTTTGGAGGTTTTAGTCCATCAGCTGACTCTGTTGCTTTTGGTCTGTGGTGAGGGAGCACATCATGGCAGAAGCACATGGCAGAAGGATCTGCTCACTTTGTGGCAGCCAAGAGGCAGAGAGAAAGAGAGAGAGAGAGGGAGAGAGAGGGAGGGAGGGAGGGAGAGAGAGAGAGAGAGAGAAAGAGACCAGGGTCCTGATTCCCTTTGAGGTCATGCTTCCCCAGTCACATAAGCCTCCCTCTGAGGCCCATCTCTTAAAAGTTTCCACTATAGTGCCAAGCTGAGGACCAAGCCTTTCATAGTGGGCTTTGGGGGGATATTTAAGATCTAAATTAGAGGCATCTTTTATTGGTTGGGATTGTCCATTGTCCAGAAAAGACACTAAGTACCTGCTGGCACCCCAAGAGCAGAAGGAGGGTCTAAAATAATGCCTGGCTCAGCTCGGGGTCTGGGATGCTGGTGGGGGAACTGGTCCTGGTTTCCCACCTGGCTGAGACTAGAAGCCCTTCTTGGCCCAGAATGTTCATTTGCTTTGTGGTCAGTGGCCACGGGTGTAGGTGTGACTCTAAGGATGCTACAACCTCAGAGCCAGCCTGTGGGAACCACAGAGGTACGGGCTCCACTGTGACAAGCGTCCATTAGGTTGTGCAGGACGTATTTTCAACTGCACCCCCAGTGGTAGCTACAGAAGCAGTAGCACTGACGGACTGATGAGAAGTTTACTCTCTCTCTTCCTGCCATTGGAAGAGGAGTCTCCTGGACAGAGGGACCTGCTGGGTTCATTCAGATAAGGGTGGACTAGGCTTCAATCAGAAGATACTAACCCAGGCAGATATTTGAGCATATGTTGGAAAATTAAGAAATTTGGGATAGATACTCCCAAGCTAGTGAGGCTGGTAACTCTGGTTATACTTGCAAAGAATTTGACTATCTCCAGGGCCCCTTCTGACAGCCCTGCAATCGGCATCATTATACCTATTACACATGTGAGGAGCGGAGGCTCCTGCAGTCTGAATCACGTGCAAGTTCACACAGTGGCTAAGTGCCAGACCTGGGATGGAGCGTCCTCCTTTCAGGACTCCACAAGGTGAGAGCAATGGCAAGGCCAGGCCGGGCAAGGCTCAGCGGTGGCAGGTGCTGACCCAATGAGCACTGTCTACATGCACGGTCCCCCATGTGGAGGTCCCCAGCCCCAGGCAGAGCAGAGAGGCCTTTCTAATTAGGGGAGGAAGGGGAGAAAAAGGAGCGAGTTATAGAAAATTAAGGTGATAAATGGCAAGAAGAGAAGATGCGAGATAATGCCCAAGCCTTTTCCTGCCCCAGAGCTTTTATAAGCATTATTCCCTAGGCTAGGGACACTTGTCACCCTGCTCTTCTCACAGTGGCTCTTTCTCATCATTCAGGTCCCAGCTCAAATGCTCCTTCCTCCAAGAGGTCTCTGAGCCGCAGAAGGGTTCACACCACTATTTTCCATGCTCAGGACAATATTTCCTCCTAAGAATCAATCGCAATTTGCACTGGTATTATTAAGACTCCCTTGGGTCTGCCTCTCTCAGGAGAATGGGTGTCCATTGGGAGGTAGTGAGATCCCTGTCCCTGCAGGAGCAAGTAGGCCCTGATCCCCCAGGCATGTTCGGAGAGGCCTCTGGCAGTGGACAAGACACCTGTCAGGCCTGGGTCAGGCTGCTCGGGAACTCCAAGCGGAGGAGGAGAGGGGGCTCCAAGGAGGAGGAGACTGCAGGGTTTCCTAGGAGATTATCAGGAACAGGGATCTTTAGGCAGAGACATGGCTCTGTCTGCCAAAACTTGCTCAGAACAGTTTCCTGGCTTCCTGGCCAGATAATTGCAAACAAAATAGACAAGGGCCTGGGCAGCGGCTTCAAGCCCTTTGTAGAGTGAGGGGCCCAGGGTGGGGCACGCAGGAGCAGGTACCAGGGCCTGAGTCATGGAGGGAACCAGTCCCACTCGGCACGGCTGAAACTTGGTTCTCCACACGTTTCTGAGGGATGGAGAGCAAAGCCTCAGACTTCCTGTCTGCGGTCTGAGAATCTACTGTGCATCTGAGCTGTACTGGGCCCAGCACTGAAGAGAAGGAGCCATTGACACTGCTTCTGGACAGCTAGAAGGGAGGACACTCTGCATCTGGTGGCTCTGACTGGCACAGGCCCCCAAAATGGGGAGCTCGGAGGGCTCCAAGTTCTGAGCTCTTTCTCTGCCCTGAACCCCTATAGGGGATTGGAAACTGGGAAGGGTCTGGCCTAAGTCACCCCATGGGTGCTTTTGGCACCTGGGACTCTGATGCCTGAGATTTTCAGAGGAAGCATGTGCTCTGTGGTCTGCGTACGCTGGATCTGTGCGCATGTGCATCACGTCCGTGCGTATTTGTACACATGAATCTCTACACTCCCCTGTGTGTGCATGTCATGTCTCCAGTTAGAGTAAGTACCTCTCACACGTGCCTGTGCCTGTGCATGTGCCCTTGTGTGTGGATCTCTGTGTCTCTGGGTGT
This sequence comes from Glaucomys volans, assembly GCA_020662805.1. NCBI lineage: Eukaryota > Metazoa > Chordata > Mammalia > Rodentia > Sciuridae > Glaucomys > Glaucomys volans. The sequence continues at coordinate 60,802 of JAJEJO010001592.1, read as the reverse complement.
ATGTGGAAGCACAGGTGATTGCAGAAGTCGTATACATTCAGTCGTTCCACAGGTATGTAGAGTGCCTACTATGGGCCACGCGGGACTACAAAATAAGTAATAAATCCAAGATCCTTTTCCTCAAGTGATTTACATGTAGCATGAGAGACAGGCCATTCATGAGTGAATAAATCAGTGAATGAATACTCCAGGTAGGAGTCACATTGTGAAGTGGGAGAGGGTGGCCTGGGAAGGATAGCATCACATAGAGAGGCCAGGAAAGACTGCTTGGAAGTTCAGAATCTCAGGCCTCAACCCAGACCCTGCTGGTACAGAAGCTGCATTTTCACAAGAGCCCACAGAGGGTCCCAATGCACATCAGAAATTGAGAAGCACCAAGTTAAAATAGATTCACAAACATGGACACAAGGGGGAGAAAACAGAGGCAAATGCCACAGGTCTGCTGCTGCTGCTGGGGTAGGACTTTGCTTCATTTCCCTTCCCTTCAGGCAGAATCCTTTATCCCTGAACGTCCACCACATAGCCATCCCTATGGATCTAAGACCAGGGAGGGCCTGCCTGGCTAGAGCTGTTGTAGACTTCACTGACTTTCAACCTAAGACCGCTTCTCTCCTTACTGCTTCCTGTTTCCTCTAGGGAGTCAGAATGAATGGCCCCAGCCAAGTCCTAACTCCCTTTCTCTGCCTGTTCACCCAGTGACTGAAGGACTTTCCTGATCAGCTGGCATTCTCAACTTTCAGTCCAATGTCAACATCCTCACATCCCCTGGCAGGACACTCCTTCTTGGAACCAACATTTCTCAATCCCAAGCTTTGGGACTGGAGCACTGGGTAGGGTTGGGAGAAATACCACTCCTACTTCTGCTCCTTGGTCCCTGGCCACGTTGTTTAGCTTTGTTGAGAGTGTATACAACACCCTCTAGAATGGCACTCTAAATTCATAGTGGGTTTTTCCCCCTCCATCTGCTTCTGGAATTAAGTTCTTCATTAGGTCAATCCATAATTCTACAAGCCCAGCTGCTTCTGAGCAATGGGGCATGTAGCACAAATGGATCTAACTGGCTTCAGTTCATTGACTTCTCTCTTGAAATGAACTGCTTGGTCTAACACAATGCTGTGTGGGATACCAGTCTTCCATGTTGCTGTTTCAATGGTACTGATAGTGTGGATTTTTGCAGGCAGGGAAAGCAAATCCAAATCTAGAATCTCAGCCATCCACCAAATAACCACCCCCTTCCATGAAAGGAGTCTGAAGTCATCTATCTACCACCAAGTGGCATACAGGGCCATTTTGTTTACTGAACCCATTGACCAAAGCACTGGGGTGGCTGGTAAAGAAACTAACTAGCATCCACAGAGCAGATGATCTGTTCTACCTGTTCATCAAGACCCTTCTAGGATCTTCAGGAGTTTGGGGTGAGTGCTTTCATAGGACATAAGTATGTGTATGATGTGGGGTCCATTCTAAGAGTCCAGTCACATGCTTCTTCCTCATACTTCCTTTTCACCAATCCTTCCATCTGATCTCCTCCAAGTTCCTGTCCATCTGGTCAGAGCATTAGCCACTAATCGGGAGTCATTATAGAACTTAGGCTTTCTGTTCTTCTGGACTAAGACAAGGAGCTCATCAAAGTATCTCCCAGAATCAGGACTCCCCTGTTCTGTCCTTCAGGGATACTCAACACGGTGCTGTGCTATCCCAGCATCCCACTTCCAGCTGGTGCCAGCATACCATGCAGAACCATTTGTAAACCAAAATCAGAATTTTTCTCTTCATTGAGTTGGCCACGGAGAATTTCTATAAGAGTATACATGTAGGCTGAGAAAAGGCTGGCAGTGGGAACCACCTGCTTAGGCAACATACTTGTACTTTCAGGATCTACTCCAGTCCAGACCCATTTATACCATCTTTGTCTGATGAAAGAATGTTATTGGGCATGCTGAATTTAATGGCTAGGTGGATCAGACAATATGGCGGGTATCTTGGATTAAATGATTACCTCGTAGTCTATGGTCAGATGTTTAGCCTCTGACAGTGCCAAGGGGCAAGCCAGGAACTGTTTCTCAAAAGGCAAATGATTTGCCAAAGAAGGCCTGGCCTTGCTCCTAAACTGATGAGCCTCTGCTGTGTTCCTCCTACCTGGTCTTGCCAAGTCTCCACGCAGCATTGCAATCTGCCACAGACACTTCAAGCACCATTGAATCTAATGCATCATAAGAACTTGTCTGGAAGTCTTAACCAACTCTGATCCCATTCAAAGCCAACAGCTTTTTTGATTACTCAGAAAATGGTTTGAAGTTGGATATACATACAAGTGATATGTTGCTTATAAAATCTAAAGTAACCCACTAAGTAATGTGCCTCTTTATTAGTGGTCAGAAATGCAAAGTTTAACAACCTGGCCACCATTTTCCTAGAAACTTAACTGGGACCCCTGTATTTCATAAATTCTTCCTTCCTTCCTCTGAAACACAACTGTATTTCAAGTTACCTGCCATATTATGACCTCTAGGACCTAACAGCATGATATTACCACGGTACCAGACCAGTGTGATGCTCTAAGGGATGATGAAATGATTGAGGTCCCCAAGAACAAACAAACTTGTGGCATAGAGTCAGAGAACTGGTAGTCCTGAGGCAAAATGAACTAGAGGAAAAGATCAGATTGCAAGACTAGGAAGCCAGAGTACTGGGAGGATTCCAGCATGCTCTTTTATACTAACCCCTCTTGGGGTGATACTTCAGTGTCCCACAAGAACCACACCAATTCCTTCTAAGGACGATGCCCCTAATGACCTGCCTCTAGGTTCACCTCTTAAAGGTCTCTCCATCTCTCCACATCACCACCCTGTGACCAAGCTTCCAACACATGAACCTGTGGGAAACACACTTGAACCAAACCACAGCGCCATGCACCCTCTGGCCTTTAAGTGCTACAACATGACCTCTGTCACAGCAAGCTCCTTCCATTTCCATTGAAATCAAGGATCCATTCAATATGGCAACTTCCCCAGCATGCCAGATGCACAGAGAACAGCCTTTAGCAGGTTTTTCAAAGAGACTGGTATTCCCCTCCTTGGTGATCATTTTTAAGTTCTCAAGGGAGACAGTATCTCCTGGGCTCCCATGGGAGTCAGAGTTTAGGGTAGGAGGATACTTCTTTCTTCCAAATTTCTTATACCAAGAAACCTCTCTGAGCTCCTCAAACCAGATCATGGAATTCGAAGCTCAGACAGGCCAGATCTAAAGTGATATTCCTTGTGAGAATTCATCCCCACATGTATGCCCCAGAATTTTGCCAAGGTAAATTAGCAAAGTGTTGTAACTCTGTCAGCGACTTAAGCTTCTCCTCCAAGATGTGACTTCATAATTGGTCCCCAGGAACACGCTGGAATCTGATCCAGTCCTCAGTCTAAAGGGAGGATGAAGAGTACTGATTTCCTTTGCAAATGTACCCCCTCCACTGAGGGTCTTTAACAAAGGCAGGCCGAGCCCATCTGACAGGGTGGAGGGCCAGCTTGGCCAACATAGGGCAGCGAGGGTCTGGATCCCTGAGTCCACCCTCCTCCTGCCTGTCCTCATTTTGATTCTCAATTCTCACCCTTTCTTGATTAATTCTTGAAATTTTATGGAAGAACTCTGCAAAAGCTGTGAATTCCACTAACATTGTAGTTTGGCCGCCACAGGATCAAACTAGGCATTTGATCATTTCTGCCCAACCTTGTAAGAGATGAGATTTTTTTTCTTTTTTTCTTTTTTCTTTTTTTTCAGATTTTAAAAAAAGTTCCTGGGCTGAGGATATAGCGCAGTTGGTAGAGTGCTTGCCTGTCAAGCACAAGGCCCTGGGTTCAATCCCCAGTACCGCCAAAAAAAAAGAAAAGTTCCTGAGTTTTGACCTAAGGCTGTAGGGAATTTTGTTTGTTATTATTCTCCACCTCTTTTTTTTGTGTGTGTGAGTGAGTGTGTGTGTGTGTGTGTGTGTTACTAGGGATTGAACCCAGGGGTCCTTTGGCACTGAGCCACATCCCCAGCCCTTTTTATTTTTTTATTTTGAGACAGGGTCTTGCTGAGTTGCTTAGGGCCTAAGTCGCTGAGACTGGTTTCAAACTTGCGATCCTCCTGCCACAGCCTCCCGGGTTGCTGGGATATAGGTGTGCACCCCCAACACCTCTGTTATTTTCTCTCTTTAAGCAAAGTGTCATAAAGCAAACACTCTGAGCCTCAGTCCTTGAATTTCTCCTGTTTTTTCATTATCTTTCTGTTCTTTATTCTGCTCTAGGGTGTGTGGAGCTCAGGCCCCTGAAGTCTTCTCTTCTATGAGCATTAAATTTTAGGCAACCACAAGAGACACTTTGAGAGGTTGTTTCATGGCCGGGTACCTTGAGCTGCCAGGACCCACTCCTTAACGATAGCTGTCACTTCCCTGCCTTTAGCCCTCACTAGGGCAGTAACCAGCCCCAGATGCCCAAGCTGCCTTGTGGGTCTCTGTCTGCATCCTAATTCTGCCATCAAGATCTCTTCCCATCAGAGTTCTTTTTTTTTTTTTTTTTTTTGCAAACAACAGAAAGAAACGGGTTGACTTATGCTGAAAGTAAGTGTATTGCACTCACAGGCATCAGAAGGTCACAGGGTCTGTGGAAGCAAGATGACCCAGCTCAGACAGGAGCCAGGAAACAGACAACCCTGCAGTCAGAAAGATGGACTCAGGAATTGCCTCTGGTGTCTCCCCACCTGCCTCCCTTTTCTACCCTGAGTAGTCCCTTTGCTGGTCCTGGGCCTTTGGTTACTCTTTTGTTCATGGAGTCTGCGTATGTGTGTGTGTGTGTGTGTGTGTGTGTGTGTGTGTGTGTGTGTGTATTACTGCAAACTCTGTGGAGTAATGGAACTAACACTAAATTAGAAGTGAATGACCCTGGCTAGAGTTCCTTCTCTACCACTCTGCTTGCTCCAACTGTGTGACCTTGAGTAAATCACTGAGCTTCTCTGGGCCTCAGTTTCAGCATCTGGAAAAAGGACAATATCGATTCTCCAGTCCCACTGAGGTGCTCTGCATCCTTAGCGCCCTTTCTTTCACAGACAGCATTTAGCTCAATGTGTAATAAGACTGTGTGAATTACACCAGTAACATCTGTTCCTCCCGTGGACCATAAGCTCCACAAGGTCAAGGACTTCATTTACCTGCTCAGGGCCATTTTCCCAATGCATGAAATGTACTATGCACCCAACAAATATTTGTGAAATTAAAAAATTAATAAGGTATAGAAAAGAGCTTTGCAAACTGTAAAGAGGTATGCACAGAGAAGTGCTAGTGCTTTGGAGTTATAGACTTGCTCCAGTTCCCAATCCGGGTAGGTCAGGGTCTTGCTGAGTAACCTTAGTTTGGGCCTTGGATTCTGCATCTGTAAAATAGGGCCACACTCTCCTTCAACAGCTGTGGTTAACTCCCGTGGAGTGTGTGTGGAAGGTCCAGCCCGTGTCAGGCCTGTACCTGCTTGGCAGGCAGCCAGGGGGCCTGCTTTAGGCCCCAGCTTTGCCCTCTGCTCTCTGGCAGTGAGGGCAGGACCAGGGATCCAAGAGGTCTCTCCCTGTTCAGACCCTCGGGATCTTTCAGATCCCACCACTAAGCATGCTGTCAAAATGAGGCCCTGGGTTTGGCAGTGTGCAGTGTCAAAGGCCACAAGGACTGGGGTGGGCCTCCAGGCTGCTTAGAGGACCTGGGGCAGATGGGCCTCCCTAAGAGACGGTGAGCCTGGACAGACCTTTCCCTTCTCTGGCCCTCAGTTTCCTCATCTGTAAAATAAGGACTGTTGGGTGAGTAAGATACATGTGTATTCAATAAATATTAACTATTGCTACTTTTATTAAATTTCCTGAATTCTGTATATTCAGATAAATGGAACTATTTTTCCTTTCTTGCTTCCTCCACTTTGTGCTTAGACTTATCTTTCTGGAACCAGCTGCCCAGGGTCCCCTCTCACTTGCACACCAGAATCAGCACTGACCCCTGCATGAGGACCATCCAGGAGCTGTCTGCCCATCCCCACCCTCCTGCCTCTGGACCCACCATAGGGCTGGATGCCTCCTGTGGCTAGTAACTTCAAGGCCCAGCACACACTTAGGAAATGAGTGGATGGATGAAAGCATACTGGCTTTTAAAAGCAGAAAATACCCCCCACACAGAAGGGACCATCTATCCCCTTGCCTGTTTAAGGATGAGATGAGCTGAGCCTGCAAAAAGATGTGTAGGGGGAAAAAAAAGATGCATTGAAGTTAGACCCAAAGAAACTTCCCACTTCGGTGTTATTTACTGAACCCTGCAGAAGGACATGGGAAAGGGGGTACACTCTCCTCACTCCTAGACAGAAGCTGAGGTCTGAGGAGGGGTGTTGAACACTGGCACTCACCTCCACTGGCATGGAGCTCACCTGGGGAGCCAGCCTCCTGCACTATTGGGCAACCATAGTTACCAGCTTCCTGCAGCAACTTCCTGCACCTGCCTCTCCGGGAGGCTGTGATCTCGCAGAGGGGTCAGTCCGAAAGCACCCAGAATCTCATGAAAGAAGCAGGCTTTATGATGGCAGTTGTCTAATAAGGGGGCAGGCTACCACAATACACAATGAACTCGCAGTGGAAAGATGTGGACTCGACCAGAAGAGGCTCATGGGAGGACTCTCAGGTGAACTTCTCTCTTGCCTGCTTGAGCTGGGCACCAAAACCCTTTTCCCAGGGAGGAACTGAGGGAAAGGCATTCCAGGCAGACGGATGGCACATACAAAGGCCCAGAGACGGGAGACACCCCGCATCTGAAACAAAGACAAATTGTCTAGGCTTCCAAGGCCAGGACACGAACTCCAGTGTCTGTTGAGTGAGTACAGATCATGTGCCAGGGCCCCGGAGACGCTGCTCTCGGGGAACTTAGGATCTAACCAGGGAGACAGATGAGGAAGAGCCACACATGTGAGCACAGCCGTTTCACACAGGGGCACCAGCCATGAAGAAACAAAACAGGTGATTGATGGAGAGCGACAGGGAGTGGGGTGGCCTGGGAAGGACTTCCTGAGGAAGTGACACATAAGCCACACCCTGAGAGGTTGGGAAAGAAACAAAAACAGCTGTGCAGAGAGAAGAGGGAACAAAACATGCAGAGGCCTGGGATGGTGGAGAAACAGAAAGGAGGCCAGAGCGGCTGAGGTCCAGGTGGAAGCCGGAGGGTCTGAGATAAGGTCGAAAATGTGGACGACTCCCACCCTGCTACTCAGGACCCCACGGTCTCACCACCCCCAGTCTCTCCATTGCTTCAATGCTGGCTCCTGGGAAGGCTGAGGTTCAAGGTGAGGGTTCGGCTCCCTGCTCCCCATTCTCCCGTTTAGGGACCCTGATTCTGGCGGCAAGCACCCGCCGTCCCAATCTCAGCCAATTCAGTCCTCAGCAACCTGTGCAAGCTCCCCAGCCTCTTCACCATCCCAGCAGGGGTCCCTGCACCCAGCCCAACCTCACCCCCAGGACCCTATATCTTGGCCCAGGCCCACAGGGGCTCCAGATGCCAACCCTGATGGTCCTCTAGCCCTGAACCACCCAAGGAGCCAACTCTGGGGACAGTGTGTGGGGCTGCAGGTGGCCAAGGGCGGCACAGGGCAGGAGATGGCAGAGCCAGACACGAGATTCCAGACTAGATAAGCTGCTGGGCCTGGGAGGGGGCCTGTGCACGGCGTTCCTGGGCGGTGATGCCATCTCCCAGCCATGCAGGGCGGCAGGCGGGAGCCTCCAATTCCCCCAGAGGACTCGTCCTGTGCTATCTGATGATAGCTGTCGGTTACAGGAAGACAAGACTGTTAACAGGACAGCTCCAGGGAGCCGGAAATTAACCCCCCACGCCAGAGGCAGGAGAGGCTGGGTAATTAAGGGGCCCTGCAATTAAGGCACCTCAGGTTAGGCCAGCTGTCCTCGGGGAAGGGACTAAGATCTAGTCAGTTGGGGCCTCGGAGGACTTTGCGGGGAGTTCAGTCCTGCTCCCCACTCTTTCTTCTCTACAGACCTCTGTCTGGACACATATGCAACTCACAGTTGACTCTCATTCCCATCTGGGCTCCTGCTGTGCCCCCCACCTGGGTGTCTCTCCTATTCTGCTCCATCCCACTTAATCCTCAAGACCCGCCCCCCATGGGCCCTGTCTTTCACACAAATCTTCCCTGAACCAATCCTGTGGAGAGGAATACCCTGTCCTTACAAAACACAACCCCTTCATGTTGTAGCGAGGACACAGATAAAAGAGGGGTGACAATCTGCATAGGGTCACACAATAGGAGCAGAACTAGAACTCAGGACTCATGCTCAGACTAAGGTTCTTTCCCCATACTGAGAACTCATAAACCACATTCGACCTGAACATCTTCTGCAAAACACAGGATACAGACTAAAGACATCAAGCGTTCATGAAGTATCAACTTCATTCCAGATTCTGATTAGGGGTTGGGATGTGATGGCAAGCAATCATGGATATACCCTGTTTGCTGTAGGCTATGGGGTGGAGAACTCCCTAGGATCACTTGAAGGCTTGTTCATCAGTAAGTCAAGAGACGATCCAAAGAAGAAGTACCAGGCTGATAGGAGCTTATAACAAAAGCATGTAACCCAGGATGGGACCCAGAACACTCTCTGGTATGAATGTGTACTAGTTAGCTTTCTGTTACTGTGACAAAAGACTTGAGATAATCAACTTAAAAAGAAGGAAAGGTTTATTCTGGCTCATGATTTCAGAGCTTTCAGTCCAAGGTTGCCTGGTCTTACTGCCTGGTTATGTGGCAGCACAGTACCTCATGGCAGGAGCACACAGCAGCGGAGGCCTGTTCACCTCATGGCAAACGGGAAACAGACACAGAGGAGGGGCCAGGTCTCAATATCCCTTTCAATGGCATGCCCCCCAGTGACCTAGCTTCCCTTCACTAGGCCCCACCTCTTACAGTTCCACCACCTCCCAATAGCGCCACAGGCAGGAGACCAAGCCTTCAACGCAGGGTCCTTTGAGGGACATCCCAAACCACAGCCCTGTGTGTGGACTGAGGTCTGGAGAGTGGGTGGGTGGTAGCCAGGTGAGGAGGTGGGGCAGTTAAGAGCATTCCAGACAGAGGAGAGGCCAGCCAGGGAACCCCGAGAAGGCCAGAGCACAGAGTGAAGGGAAGCAGGCCAGGGAGGGTCAGGGCTGCCACAGGGCCCAGACAACACAGGGCCTCCTGCAGGGACAGTAGCTCTTGATTCTAAAAGCACAGAGATTTTCAGCCCAGAAAGGGCACCGAGCCTGGCAAAGGTGTCTGACTGCAGCCTGGGGAAGAGGTTAGGAAGGAACTGGGTGGACGTGGGCCTGCCAGGAGGCTCCCTCACCCGTCCAGCAGGCAGTCAGAGAAGGAGCCACCAGGGGCTGTGAGGGCGGGGTCTCCTGGGGCAGGGGGAAGGAGAGTCCGGAGAGGTCAGGAGAGGGAGAGGGAGAGGTCAGGGAAGGCGCACAGGTTCCGGTCTGTGCAGTGAGCAGTCTGGACAGCTGCAGGCGCTGTGCGGTAGGGGAAGATGACCCCACCTTGAGCTATTTCTGAGACATTGTGACTCCAAGGAGCTGGGGACCCCGAGGTGAGCAGTGAAATGCAACCCAGACCTCTGTGGCGGGCACCTACTGAGCTGCCCTGCTCTGCTCCGAGAGCCCCTTCAACAGACCCGGTGCCACTGCTCCAGAGGAGGAAACAGGCTCCAACAACTGGCAACAGCTTTCTGGAGTTCTAGGCTAAGAACGCGGTGGAGCCCAGGTTGGAATCCATTTGCCCCTCACACACTCCCAGCTTCTCCCCCTGAAACCGCTCTCAGGATGGCTGAGCCTGGCCCAGAGGGGTAACAGGGCCAAGGAGCCCATGGTGCAGGGGGCCCTGCAGCAGGAGCATTAGCTCTGCGATGGGCGCTCAGCGGGACCAGCCCTGCAGGGCAACCTGCCTGCGAGCGCAAAGGAAGGCAGCTCCAGACAGCAGGGCCCCAACCCCACAGCCAGGCCGCTGCCTCCTTCTCTCTGTCCTTCCACCAACAGGCACTCATGCCAACTCTGTGCTCTGCCCCTCTTCAGGGCTGTTCATGCCCAAGACGGTTCTACTGTCCTTGGTCAAGGAAACAGGCCCAGAGAGAGGACAGCACAGGGTGATCTAGTAGCACAGAGCAGAAGTCTCTGGCTCCAGAACCCCAGCATCCCTCTCCAAGAGCTGGAAGGGGCTCAGGGAGGAGTGGTGGGCAGAGCAAGAGGCCCTGGGTTGCAGGGCTGCAGCTGAGGGTAGAGGGAGAGAGGACAGGAGGAGGGGTGGCGGTGGAGGAAGCTTCTGAGAGCCTGGCTGCCAGCTGGGGTTCCATGCTCTTCTGCCCAACCAGGGACCAAGGCAGTGTCCTGCCCCAGAGGGCTCCTGTCCTCTTGGGTGGCTGTACTAGGTGCTCCTGTTAAGCTTTGGGACTCTCTGGCCAGTGCTGGACCTCTGGTCTCTTTGTTCAAAATAGAACTGAATGAAGGGGCCTGAAACAAGCAGGTGGAGGCCACTGGCTGAGGAGGGAGCATCTGTGGAAGGGGGTAAGAAGCCAGCCCAGGAGGAGATGGACCCTGTCCACTGGGGCGGAAGTAGCTGGTGTCCTGTGACCCTGAAGTATGGGACGGCTGGGGGCAGGGCTTAGAGGGCCAAATGTGGCCAGAGGGAGCCTGGGGGAGGGGGTGAGGACAGGCAGACGTGGCTGGGCCAGCAGGGGGCACTGGTGCAGCAGAAATTCTTCCCGTAGGCCAGCAGGCAGGGGCCCTGGAGCAGAAGGAGCCAGGCACAAGAGACCATGTGTGGTGTCGAGAACAAGCATAGGCTGAGCAGTTCACCTGGTGCTCTTGAGCTTGAACCCGTTTGTCCTCTCCGTGTGGGTTCGGACGGTCTTCGTCCACTGGGACTGCCGTAAAGAAATCCATAGGCTGGGGATCAAACGACAGAATTCCACCTTCTCCCGTCTGTGGGTGAGTGTCTGGCAGGCGAGTCCCTGGTGCAGGTCCTCTTCCTGGCTTGGGACTGTCACCTTCTTGCAGCATCCTCAGTGGTAAAGAGACTGAGGCCCAGGCTCTTCCTTCTCCTAAGGCCGCAGTCCTGTGGGAGGGTGCACTGGGCCCACCCCCATGACCTCACTGAAACTTCCCTGTCTCCCGTAGGCCCCCATCCCTCCGTATAGACCTGTTGGGGGTTAAACAGGCCTCAACAGGAATTTGGGGTCGCAGGAGACACCATTCAACATACAGCGAGGAATGGCTTCAGTTTCCACCTCTGTAAAGCAGCTGCTCACAGCACCGCCCCATGGGGTGCTGGGAGGCCCAGTGCTGGCTGTGGTGAGCATCCCTGGGAAGTGGGCGGAGACCTTCCCAAGAAACAAAGCTGAGCCCAGACATCAGGGCCTGCTCACTGATATCCACAGCCCAGGTCACTCGCCCAGGGTCCCTGAGCTTCCCACACAGGTCAGGGCAGGTGCCCAGCTAAGGGCAGGGCCCAGAAGCACAGGAGGGGCTGCCAACCACAGGGAGAGGAGGGCTTCAGGGCCCCAGGCTGGGACTGGGACCTTGGCCATTTGCCAGGTTTGCTTCATCTGTTCAGTGAACACTCACCAGATCCCTGCCTCAGACCAGGCTCTGCATCAGCCACGGGGGCTCGGGGAGAAGACATGTTTGCCCCGCCCCCCAGACCCAGGCAGTCACACATCCAGGTGGGCCAGGGGGCCCTTGTTGGAGGTTAACACTGGCTGGTGCCTCCTGCCAGTTCCGTGCTTGACCCCACAGGGCACGGATATTGCCACACACAGAGAAGACTCAGTGAGATGAAGGCCCGCAGTCACGGAGTGGGCAGGTGGCGGGGCCAGGCTGGCTTCCCCTGATCTCCCTCACAAAGGCCACTGCTCGCCTCTCAGAGACTACAGCTAGTGAGACAGTTCACGTTTGCTTTTCTACTTAGTATTTGATGACCTTGGGCAAATCATTCCCACCCTCTTAGCCTTAAGTTCCAGTCATCAAGTGGGCCCCTTAGGCCTATGAGAATACAAGGGACAATTTTAAAGTGTTGTTATATGATTTCTCTTTCCCTCCGCTTCAAATGAAACTTGTACATCTGGTGTTGGTACTCAGCTACAGAAAAGGCTCAGAGAAGTTGAGTGACCTGCCCAAGATCACACAGTACATCTCAGGTCCCTCTGACTCCAGAGCCTGTGCTCTTTCTAGCATACACAGTACCTCAGAGCAGACTGATTGTTCCTTCTCTACATCTGGAAAACACTGCCACAGGGAACTCTTAATAGTGAGATGCCCTTCCTGGCATTCTGACCCTCTCTCTGGAAAGCAAACATTCAGGGTAATAATCCTGTCTCTGCTGTAGAGGGATGACCTTCAGGGAGTCTCTTACACCCAGCCTTAGTTTCCCCTTCCAAAAAAATGAAGGCAGGAGTTAATAATGAGGCATAAGGCATAGGGCCTCCATGCCCTGTCCCTCTTTGCTCTTCACGCCTACCTATTCTATTCTATTTCAAGAGGCCCACACCCAGGCTTCCCTCTCCAGGACACCCCAAGGTTAACCCCCAGGCTGGGGCAGGAGGCAGCTGGGCCTCGGGATCCTGCAACCTCCCAGATGCACAGTGTCCATCCATCCCGGTGGGGCTGCCGGAGCCCAGCAGAAGTGTCCTCCTGATGTGCTGGGTTCCCCCTGAGGCTTCCCACAGGACCAAGCTGACCCCAGATGTGGAGGAAGAGCATCTGGGGCACGAGGACCCAGGAACAGGTCTCACAAAGCAGAAGCAGAAGCAGAAGCTGCTCAAATTCTGGGTTCCCCTGGCCACAGGAATGGCAGAGGCCTCGCCCACCTGCACGGACCCCAGCCCTGCTATCCCAACCCGTCCCTGGGCGTGCCCATGGAATAACTGAACTGCCCTTATAAGAACATGTGTTGGCTGGCAGGCCAGGCCTGCGGCTCCTTTCCCGCTGCACCAAGGGTCCTACAGGGGTGACGCACTCCATTGAGGAGGATTCTGTGCTTTGGAGAGTCATGTGCATGAAGAACTGCCAAGAAACCCCGCGGCCAAGCCTGGGGTAGGACTGCAAGTGCTTTGGAAAGAATTTCTGGCAAACCTGCCACAACATTTTTTAACCAAGATGCCCAGTGTTCCCAGAGAAGGGCAGCGTCAGGAGACGGATGTCTCGGCCTCGCAGGGTCTGGCAGTGGCAAACCTGCACCCGCCAGGGGGCCACGCTCGGTTCTCCTGCGCGTCCAGAAGTGGTTTGACTTGCATAAGAGGAAGTTCTCTCTTGGTCCACATTTCCCCCAACCATACCATGAAACCAATGCTCGTTTACATACATCTGGAAAGCAACCATGTAAAAAAGAAAAAAAAAAAAAAAACATCAAAATGAAAAGCCACACAGCCTACCTCACCAAAAACACCGCGGCAATCTGGAGACTCCTGCATTCTGTTGCTCCCCCCGTGGTTGAGACATGTGAGGACTGGGGCCCCTGAGGAGACCAAGGTTCATGTTTGCTTCATTGAAGAAGCAGCAGCCCAAGCCAGGCACGGTGACGCACACCTGTAACCCCAGCTACGCAGGAGGCGAGACCCTGTCTAAAAAAAACCAAAAAGATCTAGAGTATAGCTCAGTGATAGAGCCTCTGGGTTCAATTCCCAGTGCCACACACACCACAAAAAAAGGTAGTCCCATCGCCAGGAGTATTCTCGTGGGGTTCACACACTCTTTGCCACTGACTAGCTGTGTGACCTTGAGCAACTAACTTAACCTTGTTGAGTCTATTTCCTCATCCAGAGAATGGAGACAGCAATGGCACCCACTTTCCTCACCTGCCTTGGTCACTATAAACACCAAGTGAAAGATGTATGTCACACCCTTGGCCCTGTGTTGTTTGTGTCACCGTGTGTGAAGCGTGGACATGTTAGAGCCATTGGAATATCCCACTCTGTCCAGAGGCTTCCTCTGCCTCTGAGCCTTCGTTTATTCCTGGGACTGTGGGTGACCCTTCCCTCCAGAGTCACCAGGAAGCAAGTGAGCCTAAGAGGCATAGAAGCCCCACTGAGCTGCGGAGGTCTTGGGCTGTTGCCCTAACCTATAGTTTACAGTCCCCGGACCTTGGGATTAGACCTCAGGGCAGCCTCTTCCTCCTGGAAGCCAAAGCCTGTTTCTGACTCAATAGAACAAGCTGTCTCTGACTTCCACAGAATCCTAACAATTCAGTCCCAGGATCCTGGCCACACAGCGCTGAAGTCCAGCCCCAATTACCTTTCCCCATCTGTGTGTCCTTGGACAAGTGTGTCAGTGTCTCTGAGGATCCTGGGGTCCATCCTTAAAGTGAGGGCTCCATTCCCAGGGCTCCGAAAAAGAGTAAATGAATTAATCAGGCACATAGAAGGTACTTATTATATGCAGCCTCCAACCAGTGCCACCCAGCATGGTTGCCATTTAAATCTAATTCAAGCCAGGTGCAAGTGACACATGCCCATAATCCCAGTGACTCAGGAGGCTGAGGCAGGAGGATCATAAGTTTAAGGCCAGCCTTAGCAACTTAGTTAGACCCTGTCTCAGAATAAAAAGGGCTGGGGATGTGGCTCAGTGGGAGAGCGCCCCCTGGGTTTCATCCCCAGTACTACAAAAACAAACCAACAAACCAAAAAGAATCTAATTCAAATGAAGCAAGATGAAGAACCCACTTCCCAGTCACACTGACCGCCTCTCGAGGCGTGTGCTGCTGCCGTGTTGGACGGTGCCGTACAGAATCTCCCACTGATGTCAGACCCTGGGATCTTCTGACCCGATGATGATGGAAACGAGATCGAGTCAGGTGAGCAGCTGCTGCTGGGGCTTCCATTCAGAAGGGAGGCACAGCTCTGATAAGAATATCGGGCTGGGTCCTCCGAGGAAAGAAGGGAGCTCATTTTCCTGGTTCCGTGCAGGGGTGGGAACATTAATAGGATTGAGGTGTCCTCAACTCAAAAGCATTTCCTTGTTAAAGATACGTTCCTGCAGCTGTTCACGAGAACGCAGGACACCCTGACCTTGACCGTGCAAAGTTGACACTGGCTGAGGGCGACACACACCAAGCCCCTGGGTCTGCTCTCTGGCCATGCACCAAGGCCCAGAAGTGCATCTGCCTTGTGAGGTCCCTGTCCCACCATGTTGCAGGAAGTTCTCCTTGACGGCCTGCTCCAGCCCCTGGTGTCTCCTTGGCCAAGCCCCTGCCCAAAGCCTGAGACCAGGCGGGCACAGCTCCACCATCACCACAGACACCAGAAGCACCACTTCCTCACAAAGGTGCCAGGCTTGCCTGAGACCACAGCCTGGACCACTGCAGGGTGACCTTGCCTGCTGACCCCTGCCCTGCACCAGCTCACGGAACCCAGGTGAGGCCCTGCAAGTGCACTCAGTGTGATCCCACACCACCACAGGGCCCACAGGGAGACCCCAGGTTAGGGCCAAGCAGGCAGGCATGGGAGCAGGCATGGCAGGTCAGGGACAAGCCGGTGAGCTGCACTGTACCTAGGGCCCCTCCTCCTGGCAACTGCTTTATTTCCGACCTCTCAGGAAACTTCCAGGTGGGACTCATCATCAACCCTCCTTTATAGCAAAAGAAACTGAGGCCTGAGAGGTGACAGTCATCTTCCAGGTCCCCATCCCTGTCTGTTGACATGGGGTGTGGAGCACAGAGGGCATGACCATGACCATGGACAGAGCCGGCCACAGAGGCAGCATGGAGGCAGGTTCCCGGATGTCCCTGTCCCCCCACCCTTCCTCTGTGACTCTGGTGCTCTGCTCCTCCTCGGTTAAATGGGAAGGAGACACCTAGTCGCAGCTGGCCCTGCCAGCAAGGGCTCAGAGCTTTATTGCTGCTACAAATGCACGGGAATGTTGGGAAACCAACTCGGCCCTCCCGAGCAGGGAGCTGGGGTGGGCGGGGAGGGGCCTCGGTCCTGCTGCGAATTCTCCAGGGGACCCCTCACCTCTGACCTGGCAAGTGGGGCCCCACTCATCCCCTCCTGCCCAGCAGGGTGTAACTTGGGCTCCAACTCATGACAGTGGTGACAGGACAACAGGCCCCCAGCATGCAGTAGATGCCCAGTCCAGGACATCCCCCAGCCTGGCACTTGCTGCTCAGCCCTGGGGAGGGAGGCCCATCCTCATTGGCATTTCCGGAGCTGCTGGGCGCCAGGGTGGGGGCTGGGGGCTGGCACTGAACACAGCTCCACAGCCAATTGCTCACTAATCCACCCTCCACATCTGCTTCAAAATAACTTAATTAGCCTGGAAGAGCGGCTGGCAGCCTGCCAGGGAGGGGCCCCAGAGGAGGGGCCCACAGAGCCTCCTGACAGACGGCCCCCCACACTGCAGGAAGCACCCTGATAGGAGGACAAGGGACCCTCCCTCTCTGAGGAATGTGCCCCTCCCTCATCATATGGACCTGCCCCACCATGGGGCTGTGTGTTGGGACTCTGCAGCCCCATTGAACAGACGAGGAAACCAAGGCTCAGGGGGGCCCAGCTGCCCAGCAGGTCAGATGGGATCTGCTCCACAGTGCTCAAGTGGGAGTCAGTCTTCACAGGCTTGAAAGAGGAGGTACCCACGGCAGGCAGAGGGCTCAGCCCCTCAGAAGGCTAGCAGGGGTCCAACTGTCCTTCTTCCCCTGGGGAAGAAATCGAGGTGCCAACAACTTACAGCCCTGCCAGTGAGATCCAAAGTGGACATCAGGAGGGACTCCGGGCTGTGGCTGGGGGCTGAAGGAGAGCCTGTGCCCTGAGGACACATTCTAGGGTGGGCATCGTTCACTTAGGGTGGCTGGGGCCACCACGCCCAGTCTCCTTGCCCCTCAAAGAGACTAGTCAGAGCCAAGCCTCTGTTAGGATGGGTTCCAGGACTCCCCCAGCTGACCACCCTCAGGGACACCATGAGTTCAGGCCTTGGGACTTGGTGGCCAGCCTGAGGCTCAGGAGGGTGGAGGCAACCGTTGCCCGCCAAACCCTTTCTGACTCTCCTCTGCCAGCTGCTGAGCTGGGTGCTGGCCAGGCCCCCTGGGGGAAGAGGGTGTGTGCGCTGTGCTGCTTGTGCGTCACTCAGGGGGACTGAGAACACCCAGCAAGCGGGAGCGCTGCCCCATGCTGTCGGTCCAAGGCTGAACTCACCACCTCCCTCTCTGTTCCTTCTCGCCTCGCAAAATGTCCTGAACCCAGCAACCCCCAGGTTTCCCACACCAGACCTTCTCTCCCGAGGCCACACATCCCATCTCCAACCCTGTCCTCCAGGCCCCTCCCAAACGCTCCACCCAATGCAAAGAATCCCTCCACCTCCCAACCCCAGCCCACCTGACTGCAGGCACCATCCGTGTCCCTCAGGACTGCACTAGTCATTGAAATCAGGGTCCCTATTCTGTGAACTCCTTGCCACCCCCCCACATACCCTCACACAGGGACATACAGACACATACGTACACATGTGAACACTCACATCCAGATCCATGTTCATAGACACGCATATACACACATGCATGTGCACACAGCTAACACACACACACACACACACACCACCTGTCAAGGGGATGTTTCTAGAACTCAGATCTGACCAGGTTGACCCCCTTTTGACCTGGGCAACCTGACCTGAGAGGCTACTGGGCTTGGCCTGCTCACCTCACTGAGAACCCAGCAGTGGAGTGATTTATAACAGATTGGGAGTCAGCCAGGTGTGGGTCTGAATCCTGGGTGGGCCACTGGGAAACTGTGTGACTTTGGATGAGTCACAGCACCTTTCTGGGCTCTTCCCTCATCTGGGAAGCGAGGTTGCTAACAGCTGCAGTGCTGAGGTGGGGTGGGCTGGGTGCCTGCACCGCATGCTCCTGCTCAGCCTGGCTGCTCCCACCTGCCCCCCAGCGCTCCCCTGGATGTGCCAGCCTGCCCTGGCCCCCAGTCAGCCTTTCCTCTGGGCTCTAACCTCCCTCAGCACCCACTTCTACACTTGCCTGTGTTCTGGTCGGTCTACCTGTGAGCATCTCACAAACGGGGCCTGGGACAGGTGCAAATTCAGTTTGATGAATGAATGAATGAATGAAGCATGAATCCGGGCAGATGGACAGGTGGGGACATGGTTTCACGGGGAAGTTCACCAGACACCACACACACAGTCACACTGCACACCAGCTCAGTGTGCCCTCTTTGCTGTCTGTGGCCCCAACAACCAAGAGTCAGAGGAGCCCTGGGGCAGGTCCCTGTTCCCTGAGGAGTCCCCTCCACACCCTCTTGCCGCAGCCCAACTTAGCCTGAGCCCAAGAAGCAAGTGCAGGATCCAGTTTCTGAGTCTCGAGGAGGGTGTGGCGGCCTGGAGCACACAACACCTCCAAGCCACATGGGCCAGCAGGGCAGCCTGCAGGGGTGGCAGAGTTGCAGGCTGCCAGCTGGCAGCTGGGGTGTGCCTGGGCCTGGCAGTGCCGCCAAACGCCCACTTCACCAGCCGTTAGTTTCCAGGGTCTGCCCACGAGCTAGCAGGCATGCTGGGTCCAGGCAGCCCTGGGTGTCCTGCCAGAAAGAGGCAGGACACCCTCCGGGAGAGTGGCCTGGGAGAAAGGGGGAAGGGAGGCAAGGGGCTGGGCCAGCCTCCACCTCCCGTCCCCCCAGGCCAGGACACCAGGCTGGAGGCCAGGGCCACCAGGACAGTGCGATCTGGGATGAGTCACAGATCTTTCACAGCCTCAGGTGAGACTGTGCACAATCAAGTGGTAGGGGCAGGCAGGAGGTCCTAGGGGGCTACCTGAGCATTCAGGATTCGTGACCCCCCTGGAGGGTCAGTGTGAGGAGTTCTGTGGCCACAAGAGGGCGCTCAAGCTTCACCCCGCAGGGAGCCTACTCTGGGTAAGGCTCAGCACCTGCCAGGGGGCTGCTGAGCAGGGGCTGAATCTTTGGGGTGGTGCAGACTAACTGTCCCTGTCCCCAGCCAAAATCTTTATCCACACTTGGCTTCTCTTCATCTGATAACAATACTGCCTGGCTTCCGTAAATGTCTGCTGAGTATATATGAATGAACTGCATGAGGTACTAGAATTATCAGGTATTTTATAGGTAAGGAAAGTAGCTCAGAGAGGTTCAGCATTTGACCAGTTCACACAGGTAGTGGCATGGAGAGTTATTCCTGCAGTTCTGGCTGTCACCAAGCTTTGGAAAAGGTGCTGGGTTTCATCCAGGGAGGTTACCAGCACTCAAGTGCTTAGAGCAGAGGCAAAACCCTGGCGCTGGCCCCTCCAGGACCCATCTGCCACAGAGCCCAGGACCCACTCTGGGCAGCACTGAGTGGTGATAGCAATTAATAAGAAGTTACCACAAGTTCGGTGCCTGTAATCCCTGCGACTCAGGAAGCTGAGGCAGGAGGATCACAAGTTCAAAGCCAGCCTATTAACTTGGTGAGACCCTATCTCAAAATAGAAAATAAAAAGGACTGGGGATGTAACTCAGTGGCAGAGTACCTCTGGGTTCAATCTCCAGTTTAAAAAGAAAAAGTCACCACTAGCCACAAGGGCCTTCACATGTGTCCATAGGTGTCATTACCTTCTGACTTATGGAGAAGGAAGAAGGCATAAGAAAGGTTACAAACTTGCCCAAGGCCACACAGCACCCAGTGATCCACTGGTCCTATCAGCATCCACTTTGGTCCCAGAATCCACACTTCCCCACCCGGACTGTTTCCATGAGGGAGCTCCTGGTCTCCTCCCCTGAAGTCCACGCAGGGTTTCCCACTGCCTCAGGTACCCAGAGACCTCACCCAGAGGGAAGATAGACAAGGCATCCAGGATTCGTTCAGGACAGGGGCGGCATTAGGGCCTGTGAACACAGACTCCTGATCAGCAGCACGATCCCGTCACCACCCCAAGACTGCAATTCCAGAAGTCAGAAGTAGAGGACCCATCTGCCTTCCAGCCAGGACACGCCCCCCACCCTCGCTGGGCCCTCCCCTCCCACCAGCCCGCCTCTCTCCCATTTCCCCTTCCACCCTCATTCCTCACCTCCAGACCTGGGACCTGGCCCAGACTTCACCTAGGAGTTTCCAGGGCCCCCTTGCTTCTGGGTTCTGGGGTCCTCCAGCAACCCTGCCCCCTCTATGCTCTGTCCAGCCGTCCCACCCGCCACTCCCTGGACATGACCTCACTCTGACTCCTGCCCCCTATTTCCTCCCTCCCTGCCTCAGCCTCTCCATCTTTCCCACCTGGCTCTTCACTCTGACCCCATCACAGGCCTTGCTCCTCCTCTTGGGGGCACTTTCCTCTCTCCAGCCTGGACCTCAGGGGACCTTTCTGCAGTCATAGTCTTGAGCACCCATGCTCACCCCCAAAATGTCCTTCCCTGTTTCCCCAAAATCCAACATGGACTCCGCCCTTCCCTCCCTCCCCTCTCCCTCCTCACCTCTGCTTCCCCTTCATCAATCAACACGCCCACCCCTTGGGGACAGCCTTTCAAGCTTCTCCCTTACCAGCTCCCACCAGGCCCATCCTCTACTCCCAGAGACACTTCTCCAAGTGCCACCCTGGGCCCTATCTCCCTTCACCTGCCTTGCTCGTTCCTTCCTCAGCCCCCCTGCACAACCCATGGTCCTCCAAAGGGCTCTGACCAAGCCACTCAGGACATCCCGGCTCAATCCAGCAGTCTTACCAAGACCCAGGAGGCACTCGGTGATGGGACGTGCCCAGCTTCTCCTCAAGGCTGCCCACTTCCTGAACCTCAGAGGGGGCTGTTGGGATGTGCAGGCCCTGGGAGCACTGTGGCCAGGCCCCTCACTCACCATGGTGGTCTTTTTGTATGTTACCAGTCAGAACAGCACTGATTTATAACCCTGCACGTTGGGCACAAATGCACCATTTTTCAAAAGCCCAAATAAAACTTCAAAATGCAAAAGTTCCAGGAGTGTTTAAAATCCCCGCAGGGTCAGTTAGAGTGAAATAGTACCTCCTGAGGGGACTCTCCCCCCGTGGAGGCTTGCAGCTCACGTGGGGGCACTATGGGAGCTCACCAAGGCACTGGTTGGGGGAGCTGCCCTCCCCTCCTGGGCCTGTGGGGAGGAGGGACAGGACCTTGGCCACCTGGCCGTGTGCATCCGGCAAGCCCAGGCCCCACTGGGAGCTGCAGTGTCTTCATCTGGAGCTGAAGTTTCCATGTATCACTCAGGCAGGTGAGTTCAGGTCCTGGGGTGGGGGATAAAGATGGTGGGCCACCCTGGTCATCCCGTGGGCACAGATCCCAGGACTGGATCACTGCAACAGTGGTTTCAGTGGTTTCAGGAAGGAGGTGGGGAGTGACTCGGAGGCAGTCCTGCTCCATCCCTCCCTCTGGAGGCAGCTCCATTCCCTCTTGCTTGGACAGGAAGCAGGTGGAGGCCAGTTTCAGTCTCTGCTATTGCTGCACCAACTAGCCCTTCTCACCCCACTCTCCAGATGAAGGGACTGAGACCCCACTTCAAGACCCAGGATCCTACCTTCTACCCGTGCACAAGACCCAGGCCCAGCCTGGCCTATTCTGCCCTGCAGGGTGCGGCCACATCCCTGCCAGTAGCCCTGTCTACTCCCTCGGCGCCCTACTGCCTGGCAGAGATCTTGGAGCCAGCAAATCTAGTCTACACTTACAGCTGGACAGCAGGAGGAAACCTGTATCCTTTCTCTGAGCCTCAGTTTGCCTATCTATAAAATGGAACCACAATGGCAGCTGCCCCTGGGGCTCTGGGCAGACACATTCTTAAATAAGATAACTCAAGTTCAGCACAGGCAGTGTGGGGCCGGAGTAAGTGCTACGTCTACTCTGGATTGTCTGGATCCTCATGATCCATTCATGAGATGGGATCTATTAGCCCCAGTAAACTGAGCCCCAAACATTTAGCAATTTACCCAAGGTCACAGAGCTATGGAGCAGGGCAGCAGAGTCGGGGCTCAGACTAGGTCTGCTGGCTCCAAAGGGCTGAGGTGGAAGGGGGAAAGTCAGGCTAAGCCCCAGGGCAGGGAAAGCAAGAAAAGGGAACAGAAGGGAGGGAGGGGCCGCCAGCGGACAGGGCGTCAGGACAGAGGTGAGGCCAGGTGCAGGCAGCTGCCTTGGGCAGAGGGGCAGTGCCCACGGGGTCACTGCTGGCCGCTGTGGGTCCTTTCACCCTTCCTTTGTTCCAAGTGACCTTGCCTCTGCCTGCGAAGGCACTGGCTTCCTAATGAGGTGCTGCAGGCAGAGGTTTGGGGTGACACTCCCACATGACAAAGGCTCGGCAGAGCCTCTGGACCCTACGGCTGGAGCCAGGGCTCTGCCTCCCTCCCCTGGTGGCCAGCAGTGCCATAGGAGCAGGAGGTGGGCATGAGCCCTGAGCAGCCAATAGCCCTAGATGACCTCTAACCAGCCCTGTGACCTGGGCACCTGCAGGGTGGTGGGGCCCCACAGCCCCCAAACCCTCTGCACCGCCCACGGGCCCACCCCTTCCTTCTAAGGCCCCAACAGTAGGGAATTCCCCAGCCATGACAGAGTGGGCCGGCAGGGGCCTGGGAACCTGGCCCGGCAGCCCGGGCTGCTTACAGCTCTCACTGCGAGCTGGCCGGGAGGCAGAGGAGCAGGGCAGCGAGCCGCCTCCCAGCCAGATCTCAGGGTCTGGATTCCCAGAAGCCAAGGTTGGCAGGGACCTGGGCTGTGGTTTCCTCCTCCTGGTCCGCAGCAGACATGTCAGAATTGCCGGGGAGAAGAGGTGTGAAAATGTGGACTCGGGGCTCCCTGCTCCCCTGCTCCCTGAGGCTCAGGGTCCTGGGCATGTGCTCATTTAAAGCGGCGGGATGCATGCCTTCGAGGGGCTTCCTGCCACTTCCTGCTGTTCAGAGGCAGATGCCAAGGGACAAAGTCCTGCCACTCCGTCCCATGGGTCTCCTCAGCAACCCCAGCCTGGAGCCGGGTTCAGGTGCGCAGCTCCAGCAACAAATCCTCGTAGAATTGTCCACCAGCTCTTTGCCCCGGTCCTCCAGCCGGAGGAGGTCCTGCCCCTTCGGCCTTCCCTCCACCCAAGGCAGGAGCCCGGTCCTCGTTTCCCTCTCTTTGATGAAGGTACAGTAGCGTACAGTGATGTGCCGTGTTCTGAAGCCAACCTGGGTGTGCAGCTGCCTGTGTAGCCTCCCTGCCTCCCTCACCCCGGAGTGTCCCCGTGGATTCCTGCACCTGCCTCCTCACCCCACTGTTCTAACCCCTGTCCTCCAGGGTGGAGTGTAAGAGGCCTGTTTCTGGGATGATCTGTTGTGCTCATCAGGCCCCTGGACGGTGGCTATGGGGATGGCAGCGGTGGCCCTCCTGTACCCTGGTGCCACAGGCACAGAGCAGGTGCTGGAGAGGAAGTGGGAGGAACAAGAAGTCTAGAGGGTGTGCACCTGCCCCAGGAGCCCTGGATGAGGCCCAGGCTCCTTGGCCTGGTGTTCAGGGTCCCCTCTGGTGTCCATCCCACCCCGCCAGACACTCCCTTTCCTCACTTCTCCTTCAACCCTGGTCTGCAGAGACCACCCTGGGTCCACGCACCAGCTGTCCCAGCCACACCCACCAGCAAGCTCATGCCCCCTTCCTGCCATGTCCTCCAAACCCCATACACTGCCTCCCATGGTTGCATGGCCTCCTGGAGTTCTGGGCTCACACATACCGAGGACAGAGTGTCCACTGAAGCCTCCGTCGCCCCAGGAAGCTACTGTGACAGTTTTGCCTCATGACCTCTCTCCAGCCTGCTTCACAGACCCTGGCTTAGATAAGTCAGCACAGTGACCTGGAGTGACGTATTCGGCTGAGCAAGGAGCCAGAAGGGTCACTCTGCCATACAGCCACCCACTCACATGTGTGACCTTGGGGCGGTCCCTTCCCCTCCCTGGACCTCCGCTTCCTCATCTATAGAAGGATACAATCCGGCCTGGCGGATCCTGTGCTCCTTGGGCTCTGACATCCCCTGCAGGTGTAAATAAGTATTTGTTAGATCAACATCCGGTCCCAAAGAGTGAGTTGTCATCGGCGGTGGGATCACTGCAGGCATCTCTGGAGGTGTTCAGGTGCAGGAGTCCAAGTGGCCGTCGGAGTGCTGGCTGGAGCACTTCCTGGGCAACACCTGGGTCTCCACTCTCCCCTCTGTGAGATGGGGAGCATAGCCGGCTGGGGAGACAGAGAGAGTGCACAGAAGCAGGTGCAAGAGTGCTTGGCACACACTCGGTGCTCAGTATGTAGAGCTGAGCTCCCTTTAGCCCTCTAGTGCCCAGGGTGCTCAGAAAAGCCCTGAAGGCAATGCCCAGGACCAGAAGGCAGAGCAAAGTGGGGCAGCAGTGTCTGTCTCCAGCCACCAGAGGGCGCTAGGATGCAGCCCACACTGCCCAGGTGCAGCCAGGCTTTCCTTACAGAACACCCAGAGACCATTCCTGCCAGCACAGCACCAGCAGGGGATGGTCCCTCTACCCAGTGAAGACAGTGCCTGGCTCCCTGTACTAGGGAGACCACATTGGCCTGACATTCTACTCATTTCTATCATAATCTGTGACCAACAGCAGCCCAGAGGGCACTGAGACTGTCCCACCAGCACCATTACACCCATTTAACAGATAGGGAAACTGAGGCCCAAAAGGAGAGGCTGGCTCTAAATCATGAAGTAAATTTTGGCCTCCCTGCTCAGACTAACTTCCTTGTACACCCCCAGTAAACATCTGTGGTGTTACCCCTGAGCAAGACTGGGGAGCCAGCACCTCTGCCCACCTCCAGGGCTGGGAGAAGGGATGCAAGTCTAACAGAAAGGCCTCAAGGATGGGGATAGAGGAGTTCTGGGGTGCACAGAAAGGGATAGAGACCAAGACATGGGGGCGGGGACAGAGCAGAGCATGGAGGAGAGAGGGAGGTGGGAGAGATTTGAGAGATCTGGAAGTGGATGGCAAGGCAGAGACCTTGGGTGGGGTCGCTGAGGGGAGAGAGCCTGGAGCGGCAGAGGCAGGGAACTAGGAATGGAGACGGGAGAGAGATCCGAAGGCAGGGTCAGCCTTGAAGAGAGGTAGACAAGCAAGAAGCCAGAGAGCTGGGAGATAGACTCAGAAGAGCCGGAGGCAGAGAAGAGGCGGCCCCTACCCCGGGGCCCCCACCCCGGGGCCCCCTGCCGGGGCTTCACTGGAGAGGGGGGTACCACCACCCCTCCCAGGAGCACAGCCGCAGCTCTGCCCTCTCCCCTCTGCTACACCGGCTTCGGCTTGGCTTCGCAGGCTTGTGGGCCAGACACCCCCTCTAGGGGATGGCGGTGGCGCTGGGCTCCCTGGGGCACCTGAGGCAGACGGCAGGGTCCTCAGGGCCATGTTGCTAGGAGATGAGGCCACAGGGCCCCAGCCTGCCTCCTGAGCCTCCCCCAGGGCGGGCTTGCAGCTCACCTGGGGCCCAAGCTGTTCCAGGGCCCTGCCCTGGAGCCCGCGGACTCCTGCGCAGCAAAGAGGCGGTAAAGGCAGAGGGAATTCATGTCTAGCAAGCGCCAGCTCTTTGCCAGGCCTCACCAGCTCCTGGCACCCTGTCCCGTCCCAGGTCACGGGGTCTGGTGAATTCCTGAGAAACGTTTAACCCTCAGGTTTGGGTTTATGTGTAGGGAGGACTGGTTCAAATTTCAGCCTGCTCTTTACCAGCTGTGTGACCTTGGGAATGTCACTGTCCCGCTCAGAGTCTCAGCAACCTCACCTTTAAACAAGGATAGAATCTGTTTCATAGGGTTGTTCAGAGCCCGGAGAGCATGCTGGGATGCTACAGGGAGAGAGGAGGCTGATTTTAAGCCTGTCCCTGTCCCTGAGTGAACCTGCAGGGGCTGCAGTTGGGAGCACCTCCCTGCCCTTCCTCAGTCACCAGGTCAACCCTGTCCTGGCCTCACTTTGAGGCCATCAATTCACAGCAGATTCTAGGGAAGGGGCTCCCTGTCCCTTCCCCTAGGCACTTAGAGACAATGAGAAGCACAGCCTGAGAGAAGGCAAAGCCACACCCATGTCCCCATGTCCCTGTGTGCTGCGTGGGGCCTTCTGGTCAGAGCACATTACCTACCAGACTTCAGCAAACCCTTTGACCCCTCCCATGGTACAGGGATGGCCATTATCCCCAATGTATAGATGAAGACATGTTGCTTAGTCTCTACCCTGGCCCCCACAACCAAGAATGGGGAGATGGGGCTTGGACCAGACTGGCAGCTTGAGAGGCCCCTTTCCGGCTCCTATTCTTAACCTTCTGTCCCCCAAGCCTGGCAAAACCCGGAGATTCCCCTCAGGTGGCAGGCCAGGCCCAGGCCCCTCCCTGGTGCCCTGCTAGCTCCTGGCCTGGCTTGGCAGGGCCATGAGAGGCATGAGGGCAGCGGGAGGGCCGAGCGGAGGCCGGGCTGGAGCCTGATTTACTGTCTGTGCTGCCTGCAGGCTGGGTGCTCCAGGCAGGCTGTAAATCTCTGGCTGCAGCACCAGCCACAGCCCTGGCAGGCTGCAGTGGGCAGCGCCAGGAAGCTGCAGAGCATGCCACCAGGGGCAGAGCCTTCCCTCACCTGGCCCTGGAAGCTGCCTCTTGGAGGAGAGCTAAGAACTGCCCCCAGCTAAGGCTTGGTGTCCCCAGCATCCTCTGGGGCTCAGGGACCCATGGCCATGCACAGGGGCTCCAGCCCAATGCCCCTGACCCAGGCCCACTCTGGGCCTGTGTCTACCTTCACATCCCCTGGGCCCTCGGCAGGGATAGGAGAGGCAGGGAGGGGGTGGGGACTGCTATTGACAGCTGTGCTGGAGCCACTCCAGCCTCAGTGCCTTCCAAGCCAGACCCATGGCTGTGTAAAGACACCTGAGGTCAAGGTCAGCCCTCTCCCACCCAGGCCTCAAGAACCTCATGAGCACCTCACTCTTCACTTATAACTTAATGAGATGAAAATGGCCAGGTGATACCAGGCATCCGAGCAGCCCCTCCCCGATGCCAGCTCCGGTCATCCTTCTCATCCTACCCATGAAGGCTGGGTACTGACAGGCTGGTCTTAGTCCACTTCCTGGGCCCCCTGGCCCTTGGCCAGAAGCTCCCTGCCAGGTCTAAGCAGCTGACAGGAGAGAGAACCACAGGGCAGGGGTGGGCGTCACATGTCTGGTGGCCTGTGTCGAGGTGGCTCCCTGACAGCTATGGGAGGTGTCTCTACCAGCATCAGCCCCCTCCTTGGGGGTGTAGCCCCTTGCCTTCATCTCCCACCCCTCCAACCCTCCATGCCCTCTCGAGTGAGTTCAAATCCTGACTCAGACCCTCTCCAGCATCTTGTGACACTGAGCAAGTCACAGGGCTGCGTGTGACTGATGTAAGCCTGGAGGAGCATCCAAGGTGCAGTTATGGCCTGGGGATGTGTGTGGGCTTGGGTCTCAGACTGTGGGAGAGCCTGGGAGAGCATGGGAGGGTGTGACTGGGCCAGGCACGTGTCTGCGTGCACCACACACTGTGTGTATTCATATGTGTGCAGATGTGCACACACATGTATGTACATCTGTGCAATCAAGTGTGTTGGTGCACACACCTAAGTGCACGTGCACAAATGTGGGTGTGCAACAGATCTTCCTGACTCCCCCAAGCCCCACCTTCCTTAGACTCCTTCCCTCCTTCTCCCTTCATCCCTCTTCCTCAGGCTCTGGCCCTCCTCCTCCTAGGCCCAGCAGCTAGGTATCCAGACAGCTGGGCCGGAGGCAGGGGTCAGTGGGAGCTGATCACACTGCGCAGCTTACAAGGACCCTCTAATCCTCTTAGCGCCCACTTAACCCCAGGCCCCTGGTGGACACAACCCCTGCCTGCTCTCAGCTGGTCTTGGAGCACCATGGCCAAGAGCTAATGGTGTCCCCAGCCAGCACCACCCAGGTTCATTAGTAGCAGTAAACCCCAAATCCTCATAGGGATTGGGAGGGACACTTCTCAATCAATGAGGCTTTTCCTCCTCATTATCCCTTTGATCCTCAGTTTCCTGTGAAGAGGGGGTTTTAATGTGACAGTTTAGGGCACCGAGGCTCAGAGAGAGACAGGGGCCTCCTAGAGGCCACCCAGCAGATCAGCAGCAGAGCTGGCTTAGCCAGGTCCCTCCACACCTGGGGCTGCAGGGAACAGGATGCTGCCTGGAGGAGGTGCAGGATCCTAGCACTCTGCCATCTCGGGTTCCTCTGCCAGGGCTCGGCTTGGTTCCCAGGTGGCCACCCTTGTGCTGTCTGCTTTCCTCGTGGCTGCCTTCACCCACCCTCTGAGTTTCCTGGTGGCAGCCTCCTGTCTGATCTTCTTCACAGGCTCTGCCTTTGCATACTGTGCGCTAAGGGCCTGCTGAAGCCCCCGCGGTGGTACCGCGTGGGGATGCCCTTCCCCCACATCTTTCCCTCCCAGAGCCAGCCAGCCTCCTTTGCAATGCAGTGGTCAGGTGAGACCACTGGTCAGCCCAGCCAGAGCAGTCCTGCTGAAGCCCCACCGCCCCAGTGTCCCCCTCCCACAGAATACACATGCCGGGGTGGGGGATGGGGGCATCCCTGTTCCCAGCATCACCAGCCTGACCCTTCCAGTTTTAGACCCACATTTCGCTGCCTCTGAGAATCTTCTCTGACTATCTAACAAACTAAACGTCCCCATTATTCCTCTCCAAGGCATCTTTCACCCTCGTATGTCACCCTGTCTTCATTGGCTTTGTATTGGTCTGCCCCACCAGAGGCTCAGTGTCAGGCAGACATGTAGGTGCATGCCTGTCCAGACGGGCCACAGAGATGCCAGGCATGGAGTAGGTTTCTGGTAAAACTTGGTTGAATGGATGAATGAACAGGGGTGGAGGGCGGAGCAAGCAAGGTGGACCTTCTGTACTCGAATGCAGCACGGAACAGCTGCCACCGACAGAGACACCCTCTTCCATCCCCTTGGTTTTGGAGGGGGAAGCTGAGACCCAGATGGGCAGGGATGTGCAAGGGCCACACAGAAAGTCTGGGCCAAGGCCAGGGTGACATAGTGAAGTCTACATACACCCAGGGGACAGGTTCCTTCTCCCCTGGAAAGCCTAGGAGGAGAAGAGAGGCCCCACCACCACCCAAGTATAAGCACTAAACCAGGGCTGCTTCTGCCAGATATAGGCAGGTAGCTCAGCCCCGGGGGAGCCTGCAGTGACTTCAGCCTTGCCAATGCCTTGGCTGTTCGAGGGACCCTGAGCCAGAACCACCCAGCTGAGCCAATTCCAGCTTCCTGATCCAGAGAAGCTGCTGGGTGAGATCATCAGTGTTGATTGCTTCAAGACACGGTGTTCTAGGGTGGCGGCAACCAGTAACAAACACTCCACTCCTCATCCACCCTACTGCCTTCCCCAAGGGTCTGCCCCACTGGCCTTTCAGAGGGGCCCAGGTTGATGTCTCCAGTGTCAGGCTTAGCCCCCTCTCATGCCAATGCTTGAAAGTGTCCCTCAAAGTTCAAGGACTATAAACTTTAAAAAATTTTCTTTTTGTGGTGATGGAGATGGAACCCAGGGTCCTTGCATGCTCGGGAAATGCTCTGTCACTGAGCCACATACAACAAGTTTCAGAAACTTAATCCCCAAAGGAAGTGTTGACTGGTGGGTCCTTTGAGAGATGAGACCAGCTCTCAGGAACAAAGGAACAGGTGAGTGCTGTATGGCAGGACTGGGCTGGTTATCTTTTCTAAGACAAAAGGAGGGGCTCACCCCCACCCCACTCCCAACCCGCCAAGCTCTCTCCAGCCCACCTGTGATCCTCCTGCCTCAGCCTCCTGAGCAGCTGGGATTACAAGCGTGTGCCATCACGCTTAGCCTGAGGGAAGGACTTTCTAAACATCCATCCAATGGTGTTCCTGCTCCATCATCTTTCATGGCTCCCTGTTGCCTACAGGATAAGGTTCAAGTCCCTTGGGTGACCTTGTCCTCCAGCTAGCTCTCCAGCCTTCCCTCTGGCTTTTCTCTGACTCAACTCTAATTCTCCACTGAGACTGAAGCCCTCCTGGTTCTCTGAACGTGGGAGTTCCATGTCTCCAGCTTCACTCACGCTTCTCTCTGCCTGGATTCCCTCCCCTTCCCCTTCCTTGCCTGGAAAACCCCTCCTAACCTGTCCAGGCTCTGCCATTCTCATCTGCCATGAAGAGCTGCTCATCGGTTCCAACGACCCGTTTTCACATCTTGTCCCCTACTAGACTGACGGGAGGAAACCGTTTGGGTCTTTCTCCTCTCTGGCCGGCACAGTGTGTCATGGACAGCGTAGCGTCCATACAATCCTGGAAGCTGGTCTTTAAAGTTAGTGCATTTAAATGCCACTTGGGATGGATATGTTGCTAAAAGGTACGACAGACGCCCCTGACTTTCCCAAACAGTAGAAGGGACGCGATTTAACCATGCTCGATTGTAGACTCGTGCCAGTACTGACGCAGTTTTTCTTGGAGATGGTCCAGTTGATGAAGGACTTCAGGTCTGGCGAAATCAAGTAATTTGCCCACATCAGTTTGTGTAATAAACTTTGATTAACAACTGGGCTCAGGGATGTTCTCTGCCTTCCTGAAGGACTTGGGGCGCCTGCCTTGCCCCTGCACAAAGTGGCCTCAAAGTCTGTATCCTTGGAGTTTATGCATGTTTTTATAATCTTAGCCTCCTGGTGTGCTTTACTGAAGGCAGGTAAAGCAGATGACCACGCTGGAGGGAGCCATCTGGAAAGGAAGAGCTAGGATTCCAGACTGAGATCAGCAAAGCCTTGCAATGGCCAGTGTGGATGCTTCAGCAGGGCTGTGCAGTGCCCCTGCCCCTGCAGTGCCCCCTGCCATCTGCTTTGCTCCAGGGAAGAGAGTCATGGACTCAGGAGAATGGGCTGGGTGAGATGTGCTCCCATAACAGGGAGGTCTTCCAGGCAGCCACCCACCCTGGACCAGTGACCCCACAGGAGAGCAGTAAGGGGCAGACTGGAGCCATGGGTTCTATCCCCCCACTCCCCTATTTGAGGCATATGCCTGGTTCCAGGAAGGAGGACCCCAGTGGGGGTGGAGGAGCTGTGGCAGCAGTAACCTGGGGACAGGAGGGGGCAAGGAAGGAAGGGGCATGAGTTCTAGTCCCGGCTCCATTATTAGCCAGCTGTTATGTCAAGGAGCAGCCAACTGAGCTCTCTCGGTGACAGTTCCAGAATCTATAAAATGGGAGTAATCCCTAGAGGATGGTGCTGTAGGAAAGACAGAAATAAGTTAGTAAATTCTAAATGCCACACAAGGGGACAGGATCTTCCTGATCTCCTGCCAGGCAGGGTCCTGGGAACTGGGGATAAGGCTGCAAACACAAAGCCCGTTTTCATGAGGCTACGACAGGGACAGAGACACACAGTGAGTGACAAGGATCAAGTGATGGAGGAAACAGCTGGGCAAAGCTTGGCTGCCACCGTGGCTAATGCTGTGAGGAACTGCTACTCACTCACACTACATGTCCTTTTGCGGGGACCGCTAGGCTCTGTTCCATGTTGCCCTCACCTGGGGCCCAGGCTGAAGGAGGCTCCACCTCCAATTCCCTCAAAAGAAAATTATGTGGGAAACTGCACCTAGGTTCCCAGATCCCCCAGTGTGGTCCTGGAAGTGACCTGTTGTCACAGGGCAGCTGTGGGAAGCACTTCTGCTCATGGGTGAACACATACTTGCCAGTACCAGATTGTCAGAGACCTCCCCAGCTGTGCAATCTTAGAGAAGCCACTTCACCTCTCGGGGCCTCAGCTTCCCCATCTGTGAATTTGGGGTAATTACCTCCAGGGTCATGGTGGTGGCAAGTGCTCTGAGAAACTCCTGAGCTTGGTGAGCTCTAGCAAGGCATTAGCCCTCTAGCCCTCTAGCCTCAGCCTCTGCCTGGGCAAGTCCCCTCTTTCCCCGCTTCTCCTCTCCAGTCATCATCAGTCCCCATCTCTAAGATGTCCATTATGGGTCTTCTCTCCCTTCTCTTGAGTCCCAGAGCTGGAGAGATTAGAGCCTCTCTCCACCTCTCTGAGCCTCGGCTTCTGCATCTGCTAAATGGGATCAACCCTCCCCACCAACCCAGGCTGTAAGGCTCAGAGCTCACGGGGAGCACAACCCCTCCCCAGAGCCTGGGCATCAGGTGGCACCAGGTGGATTCCCAGCCGCCTACACTCTCCTCCCCTGGTGGGGAGGAGGGGCTAGGGAAAGTGCGTCCCCGCCCCTGCAGTCTCCCACCCCAATCCAGCTCTGGCAGCCAAGCGATCCTGGCAGGAGCTGGCGCCTCACCCAGGAGGGGAGAGCAGCTGGGGAGAGGGTGGGAGAATTCCTCCTGCTGCTGGATTTGTAAAACAATTGATTAAAGACAATGCAATTAATTATTCTTTGATGAAATAGTGGAAATTACCCAAGAAAATGAAGATTTCGGCAGCAGAACATTAAACCCCTCTAATTATGTCATTTCTGAAAAGGGGGGAGAGGGATAAAGAAGATGGAAATGGTGGGATGGGGGGAGGAAAAGAAGTTTAAAAATAGATCGAATGACCCTGGGGCTCCATGCCGGCGGCCGAGTAGGGGAAGGGTGGATGAGACACTTCCCGGGGCTCCACTACATTGTTCCAAAGGAAAACTGAGATAACAGAGCTCTCTGTGGGGGGCTGGAAGCAGCTTGGAGGGCCAGACACTGGGATACGTGCCTTGGGTGCATTAGCTCATTATCCTCTCACTGAATCTGGATTCCCTTTTTAGATATGAGAGAATGAAGCTCAGAGAGGTGATGTGACCTACCCAAGGATACACAGTTTCTAATTAGTAGAGAAGGGATTAAGCTCAGGTCTGATTCCAAAACCCGGACATTTTCCACCCTACCTGGCTGGAATCTATAGCAGTGGGCATTGCAGATGCCCTTGGCAGAAGCTGCTCTGCCAGCCAGCTCCCCAAGGGTCTCAGTGGCCATTAAATCTTGGTCTGGGTGTGAGGGATGGATAGTTGTCTGGTGCTGACATTTCTACTAATCCAAATTGGGCTGTAAGTCCTTTGGGAAGGGGTCTTTCTAGCCTGCAGTTTTCCATGATCCTTTTGGATGTGCTTTGTGAGCCAGAGAGGTATGACAAGTGAGCCCCAGCCATGTCTCCCTGGGACCTCCAGGGCCACTTTTGGCCCAAGGTTAGGGAACCAAAGCCCTGGATCCTAACCTGGCTCTGCCAGAAGTTGCTGGATGGAAGAAGTTCCCCTGCTTTCCTGGGGCTCGATTTCCCTCTCAGCGACAGAGGAAAGGTCTGTTTGGTTCATTGGAGGAACCAGACACAGCCCGACCCAGCTGCAATAGTGAGCTCAGTTCCAAGAAGCCAAAATCAATCTACAGTGGGCGAGAAGAGGGTTGAGGGGAGTCCCAGAGCCCGTGAAGGAGCAGCTACGTACTCCTGCCTTGGGGGCTGGACTGGAGGAACAGGAGGGAGCAAAAAGGACCCTGCAGGGGTCAGTGAAGGGGAAGAGACCACTTTTCCTGGGAAGAAGAGGGGCCTGGAGTGGGGTTAAATTACCACCTGTTGGGGACACCATCCCAGAGGCCCAGTTAACTGAACGGCTGTCACTGGCAGGACCAAATGCAAAGGACCCCTGATTCTTTATCCGTTCTGCTGAGGTCCTTTTCCACAGCTTGCTTTTTTGGTTCTCTGTTCTTGGATCATATCTGGGGCAGATCTTATAATTTTTTCTGGACCCTCTCATGCATTATCAGTCTCTTTTTGTGTGAGTTGAAATTTCCAATCAAATTTAGCATTGAAACTCCAATTTCTCATTCAATCTTAGCAGTCCTTTCCCTCCCCAGCTGGGGCTGGACAACCTGAGAAACCTGAGACAGGGAGGTGAGGCCTTCCACCCGGAAGACCAGGGAGGGTTGCTTAGGGGACCTGTGGAGCCTCCTTGCTGGATTCTTCAGACAGTATTTCCCTGATGTGGCCAGTGGTGACTGCAGCTGCAATCTCCCCGCTTCTGCTTCTGGAGGCTCACACAGCTCAGACGCTAGAGCTTTCCTTGCTTGGAGGGTAGCCTCTTCCGTGCAGCTGCCTTGGGATGGCTGCTCTGACCCACAGAAGAATCTGGGCTTGCTCCTGAGTCACAACCCCTTCTAGTCTCTTCTCAAGCCAGGGTCAGGTGCTAAGGGACACATACCAGTGTTTCTAAGTATTTCTCCTGAAGCACTATGACCCAAATAAGGAGGGTGGAAAGGCACTCTACCCCTCCCACCCATCCATCAAAGGAATCCCTGCTGCTCACTTCCCCTGCCCTGCCCTCATCCCTCTCACCTCCCTAAATGTGGCATGGAAGTGGGTGACAAGGGCCACAGAACCATCTTGGGGTCACCGTCTTACAAGGTCTGAACTACTCTGCACCTCAATTTAGGTTCTGAGCCCAAGAAGCAGTTCCAAATGAGCAATCCATTACCAAAGTGAGCTCCTGCTTCTCCTGCTAACTAGGGCTCCTTTGGCCATGTCCCCATCCTGTCCTCTATCCTGAGCCTGGGCCCAATTCCATCCCTGGGGCAGGACTTAATAGCCTCCTGTCCACCACAGAACAGCACCTTCTCCCCAGCCATGCTCAAGTTCCTGGATAAAGACGGACTGTGACCTAGGGCAGGGCAGGGGCCTGCCGGTCTCAGTCACCCCAGGCCCAAGCCAGGCTCCTCACTCACAAGCATGGTCCTGCCATTGCTCAGCTGCCAGCCCTCCTCTAGGAGGTGGGGATGAGCTGATTGGAGGGAGGGGCTGTGGCAGGAGAATCCCTCCCGCTGGCAGCACATCAAGGGTCTGGCAGGAGCAAGGATGGGAGCCAGATGAACCTGCATGTGATCCTGGAGGTTCCTCTGTCCAGCTATTGCTTCTGGACCACAATTTCTCCCTCTGTGAAATGGGTATAATGATACTGAGGCTATCAGGGTCTGGGAAGAACACCTGAGACAAGGGCCTAGCCAGGTGTTGACAAAAAGCAGGTTTGTTCCCTTAGGACCCCTTCCTTAAAGAACTCCTCCCTCACTGGGCTCTACCCCAACCCCAGAGACCAATTTTCTGGCTAAACTGTGTCTCAAACTTCCCATTTATGCCAAGAAGAGGACGACCGTGGTGAGGCAAAGACCCTGAAAGAGTCCTTAGAACTGGGGGAAAAGGGAGCACTAGGGGTGGGGTGGCGGGGAGGCCAGCCTAGCTGGGGAGGGTTGCTCTTCCTACCGTCTGCTTCCAAAGCCCTCCCACCAGGGATGGTGCTCCAGCCCCTCCCCCAGCTCCCAGCACAGATGGCAGGAAGGAAATGCCAAGGCACTGAGGCAGGGAGGGGCCCCCCTACCCCCAGCGGCGCCGGACCTTGCCAAGCTTCCCACAGGAAAAAGAAACAAGCCCCCCGCTCACCCGCCTATGGCACTACCCCTCTGAGAGCCACAGCCCACTGATGCCCTGGTGCCTTGCATCCTGTTGCCATGGTAACCAGGACTAGCTGACGTGCCGACAGGCAGACCAGGAGCCGCTGCCACATGAATCACTTGAACTTGATGTGACAGACACAGGCAGGCAGCCTGCACTGGGGTGGAAGGAGGTGGTGCCCTGTGGGCAGGGATCCTGGCTGGGCATGGGGAGCTCACACTGAATCCCCCCAGCTGAGACAGACTTAGGCACTCCAGAACCTTGTGAGACCTCGAGGCCCCACCCCTCAGACCTGCACGGGGTCCTCTCCCAGCTCCCATTTCCTCATTTATAAAATCAGGAGGATGGACTGGGTGAAGAAGATGGAATAAAATAACAGGCATAGGGCTGGGGATATGGCTCAGTTGGTAGAGTGCTTGCCTGTCAAGCACAAGGCCCTGGGTTCAATCCCCAGCACAGCAAAAAAAAAAAAAAAAAAAAAAAAATTAAAAAAAATAACAGGCATGGACTCGCTTTGTGAATTGAAGCACGACAAGAACAGGGCTGTAGTGGAAGGCCCAGAGTCCCTGTCCTCACCCAGACTGGGCTTCAGCCCCGTCTCTCCCACCTGCTGGCTCAGCACAGCCCCGACTTTCTATCCTGTAGAATGGGGCTAATTCTGCCTCCCTGCCTGCATTCAACTTCTCACCTAGTCATAGGATAAAAAGTGCCCAAGCCCACCAATGTACCAAGCGCCAAGTCGGGTGCTAGAGACACAGTGAGCAAGGCCGACCCTTTCCCTGTTTGTGCTGAGTTGATGTTGGAGTGGAAGGGGGCTCAACACAAGGACACAGAGGACCAAAGTAACTCTTGAGGACATCGTGAGGAACATGAGGGACGCAGGGTACCTGGGGTGAGGGCTGGTTTGGACGAATGATCCAAGGATGAGATGGTGGCATCTCAGCAGCAACCTCTGAAAGGAAAAGGGACGGGCTCTCGGGCAGGCGGCCCCAGGAGGGAAGGGGTCTTTAACATGTAGGAGGAAGGACCACTGTGGCTAGTGTGGGGCAAGCAGGCATGTGTGAGCTGGGGCCTAGTCCCCACACCAGGGGAAGTGGAAAGTCCTGCCCCTTTAAGAAAAGAAGTAGGACATGTGCCCCGGTGTTTTGTGTGTGTGTGTGTGTAGTATGTTCCTGGGGCCAGTCCAGGTAGAAGGCAGTTACAGATGTCCTGAGCAGAGACGAGGGTGGTATGGGCCCAGGAGCTAGCCAAAGAGATGGAGAGAGCTGGACAGATTCAAGATCATTTGGGGAGACAGAATGACTAGGACTCATTCATGGTGTAGACATGGGTGGTAAGGGAAAGGGGAGAGGTGCGGAGAATGACATCCCAGGCTCCAGCTTGAGAACTTGGATGACGGGTGGTGCCTATTCTAAAATCAGGAAATCTGAGTGATTTGTGAATTATCTGCAAAGATGAAGCTTACATCCATGGGACTTACATTATCTTGAGGTTCCTCTCCCCAGTCCCCAGAAGGCTTCCCAGGCAACACTGGAAGAAGGGTTTGGCGAGGTCACATGAAAGGGGACCTCTTCGGAACTCTGGTTTGTAAGTGGCAGAGACACTAGTGGGACTTTAGAGACACGGAGAGGCATTTATTGGCTCAAGAATCCAAGGCCACTGGAATGGCGGGGAGAGCTGCCCCACCCTGAGCCCTCCCCATGCCACTGAGTCCTCCAGAGTTTTAACAACCAGAACCAAATTTTGTTTTTAATTTTTTTTTTCTTTTCAATAAGGCTAACTTGGTCACTTTGGGTCTAAAATTATGAAGACATATGATAATGTAGTTTGTGAAGAGGAAAAAGACTCCTCTAGAAGCATATGTATTTAAAAAAAAAGATTTACTATTCTGAAAACTATTCACACACAAAAGCAATCAAAGTAATTTGAAACAGGAAAAAGGAAATATGAAAAAATTCATAATAGCACCCTCTCAGTTTTTATATCCTATAACTTCTAAGAGACTGACTTTCTCACATTCCCAGTCCAAAACCTTGGAGAAGAACTTTGACTGGCTGGGCTTCAGTCACGCACTATCCTTGGGCCAATCCGCTCTGGGCAGGAGCGTCTTGAAGGACCGTGGAGCTCAGCCATGGCCACAGGCTGGAGGGAGCTGGGGATGAAGGAAGGTGCTAAGCGGGCGGGCGATGTGTCAACTAAATTCCTAATCAGAGATGGGAGGGAGTGATGAAGTCAAGAAAAAGTTTGCAAAAGATTGAAATTCATAGATCTAAGAGGGGCTGCCAGGGAAAAGTCTGTGACTCCAAAAGGTATCTTGTGAGAGCCGAGGATTGAAAAAAACCTCACCCTGACAGAGGAAAGAAGGCGGCTTCAGAGTTCGTTTAAGAGGCCAGGAAAGCGGTGCCCAGGCTATCGGGAGGTTTGGTAGGGATCTGAGTCCAACAGTAACATCCGAAGTTTGAGAAAGACCCTGATTAACTGGAGATGGGTGATGGGGCCTGCAGATTGGGACCAAACTGGGAAAGCAGACGCAAGTGGAGGGTAGTCACTCTTGCTTTCTGAGGAGTTGGCAAGTCTCTTGATGCTCACTGGCTGTGCGATGTTGGGCGAGTTAGATTTCAAATCTCAAACCTTGGCTTGCTCAGATTTAAATGATGAAAGTGTCAATTGGAATCAAATAAAAATGAGAGGGTATCTCTCATAAGGTCCAGTGAAGATTAGACGATAAAGCATGCAGAATACCTGCGACAGCACCAGCCCATAGTAAGCTCTCGATGATGTCATCTATCATCTCATTACTGCTGCAGAGGGAGGTGTGTGGAGGGGTGGATCTAGGGGAGTTCTCTTAACTTTTGAGCACTGATGAGAGAGGAGTCTGGAATACAAAGGCTTTAATTTGTGATCAATGACTCCACCCTGGGCAACAGTGAAAGAAGCTCTGCTTTTGGTTTCTTGCTTTGTGTCAGGCACTCTGCTAGGTACTTTACTTACATTATCTCATTTAATCCACACTGCCAAGAGTCATTCAAGATAATGTATCAGTTAGCTCTTGCTGCATAATAAGTTACCCCAATGTTTATGGCTCAAGCCAACCACCACATACTTGTTAAGTGCATGATTCTACAGCTTGGAAATTCAGCTGGACTCTTCTCTGCTGGGCTCACCCATGCATCAGCCGTCAGCTGCCCGTCAGTTAAGTGGCTATGCTTCTGAGGTCGGCTGGCTGTCATCAGATTGATGGGAGTGACCGAGCCAAGTGTCTCTCTTCATCCACCTCGACAGCCCTGGCTTGTTCACACCACGGTTGGGCAGGGCTCCAAGAGAATCAGTGAAAGCATGCAAGGCCTGTAGAGGCTTGGGGTCAGAGCTGGCCTTGTCACTTCCACCACATTCTGTCGGTCAAAGTAAGTCACAAGGCAATCCCACAGTCCAGGTGATGGGAGAAGCTACAGAGCTATGTTCCCATGGGGAACACCTCTCCCAGGGAGAGGTGGAGGACTGTGGTCATGTTAGCCATCCACCAGATAGGAACTGGCATCCCTGCCATTTTACATGAGAAAATCAAAACCTGAGAGTGGGAATGATGTCTTGCCCAAATTATGCAGCTAGTAAGAGGCAGAGTCAGGATTTGAACTCTGAGGTCTTATGCTTGACTGCATGGTGACAGTCAATCCCGTTCTCTTAGGGGAAACCGCCAGGGCCCTGTCTGGCACAATCCAAACAGCCCAGTCTAACAGCCGCCAGTGAGCTTGGCTGAGAGGAAGGCAAGGCAGGAAAAAAATGAAAAGTTGAGTCTGCGGCAGGTGAGGACCAGGGGGTTCGGGCAGAGCCTGCAGCCACGGCAAAAATGCCATGCCTCGCAAAGGCAGGTAACCCAGTGGACCAGCCAGAGCTGACCTTCCTCTAGGCAGAAACCTTGCCTGGGCTCAGGCTGGCAGCATCCCATCAGAGCCAGGACTGAGAGAGCCGCCTCTGGTGTCTGCTACTGAGCTTCCAGACCACGGGTGGTGACAGGGCAGGCCAAAAGATCAAAGAGGTGTCACAAGGTGAAATAAAAGCTCTGTCCTCTGGAAAGGGCTGTCAGATCATCTGTGCCTGCAGCTAGGGTGAGCAGAGGGCACTGGGCCTGCCAGAGCACTGCCCCACCTCCTCACCTCTGCTGCCACCGCCCCTCCTCCACAGAGACACCAGAGCCATGAGCACAGCTGTGCCCAGCCAAGCTGCCGGGTGCCAAGACGGGCCTGGCGGGCTCCCTCTCATCTGTCTCTCTTTAGCAGGAACAAATGGGAATGAGGGAATCAATTAACAAGGCTCCTTAGCCAAAGGACTGCTGCTCCCTCCTCCCCCACAGGTTAACCCTTTGCTTCCGGGGCTGGGAAGGGCTGCTGGGCTTGCTAGCATGCAGGCCCCTGGAGCACCCCAGCTGGACGCCGCACTCCTGCCTTGTCTGTGCCAGATGCCACGTGCAGCTGCCAAGCTGAGAAGCCAGAGCCACACATGAGCACCTTTGTTCCACCTCAACAGAATTTGGGGCCAGTCTCAGAGGATACTCAAGGACTCTGGGCCACCAGCCGGATCTGGCCCTTTCTTTTCCTTTCAGGGACCTGAGACCCCCTGCTGTCTCAAAATCCCCCTAACAGAAGGCACAGGCCTGATAGTGGCCTTCAGCCTGGGAGGGTGGGTCACAGCCAAACCCCACCTGGCACCCACTCTGGGTCTGGGAAAGATAGGGGCCCCAGGGGACAGAACAGTATGCACGAAGTCAAATTGAGAAAACCCTAATAAATCTCACTTCAAAAGCAAATGGTCAGCACTAAGAATTCCCTCAGGAGAATCCAGAAAGGCAAATAGAGGGACCTGGGTTCAAGTTCTGGCTCAACAGCTGAGATGTGGCCTGATGACATTTTGAATGATTAACCAAGAGGCCACTCTCTGTCCTGCTCATGCTCACCAGACGGCTTTACTCCTTGTCCAGGGTCTTTCCCCAGGCTTGATGGTTGGGCTTTCCTCTTTTTTTATTTATTTATTTTTTTTGGAACCAGGGATTGAACTCAGGGACACTCGGCCACTGAGCCACATCCCCAGCCCTATTTTGTATTTTATTTAGAGCCAGGGTCTTACTGAGTTGCTTAGGGTCTCGCTAAGTTGCTGAGGCTGGCTTTGAACTCCCGATCCTCCTGACTCAGCCTCCCAAGTCGCTTGGATTACAGGCGTGCGCCACCACACCCGGCTTGGGCTTTCCTCTTGACTCCACTACATTCTGCAACTCAGGGGGAGCCAATCATAGCCTGCTCCACCATATGCAGAAACACTGGGGTCACCCCTGCCTCAGATGAGAAAAACAAAGGCATATTCGCTTGGCACTGTGTGTTCAAAAGATGCTCTTCTAAGTTAAGACAAAGGAAGGAAGGAAGGAGGGAGGAAGGAAGGAAGGAAAATGGATGCAGCTTGCGTAGGCCAGGACAGCAGGGAGCACCACCTGCCCAGCCCCACCCACAAACTCCAGTAGAGCCACATGGGAACAAGTGTGCCCAAAGACAATGCTACTCCACACGGGTGAGCAAGTTCTGTGGTCTCCCTATTTATACATCCTTCATTCCATAAGCGGACAATGAGCACCCCTGCCAGACACCATTCTGGGCACAGGGAACAGTGCACAAAGCCCAGGGCTTGGGCAGCCTGAGGAGGAGGACTACTCTGGGAGTGCAGTCGGCCATTCACCGGCAGCCCAGCAGAAGCGCGTCTTGGCTCACCTGGAGCACCCAATGGGCGTAGCCTCCTATCAGAGGCCTAGCATCCCTCTTCTCTTCCCCATGACTGGGGAACTCCTTCTACTGCTCTTCCCCATCCAAGGCCCTGCCCCATGTCCTGGGAAGAGCACATGAACGGTTGTCCAGAGCAGGCAGCCAGAGTTCAGGTCCCAGTTCTGGCTGGGTGATCTTGCCCAGGCATCTTAACCCCTCCGTGCCTTAGTTTCCTCGTCTGTAACAAGGGGATGGACGACAACGACAGAACCTCCTCTTAGGGTTGTGTGTATGTGGGGTGCCACACAGCAAATGCCATGCAAGTATGAGCCATTCACGTTATTAACACTGCTGGCTCCAGCTCCATCCTGTCGCGGAAATGGCATGGCCAGGCGAGAGTGAGCTGAGTGCTGGGACAGAGCAATAAACACGACCGACTGACTGACGCCGTCCCTGTCCTCCTTGAGCTCCCATCCCAGTGGGGCAGACACATCAGCAGGCAATTGCAGCGTAGCTCCACACAGGAAGTCTGGGGTTGTGCAGCCAGAGTGGTCCCCACCACAGACAGGGCCAGGCAGGCCCCACTCAGAGTCATGTCTGGGCTGGGTGAAAGGGTGAAGGGTGGGGTCCAAGCAGAGGTACCAGACAGTAGGTGAAACTTGACAAGAGAGCCAATGGCAGGGGTGTGGAGAGACCACAGGGCTGTTCTTGGTCTGTTCTGGTGGAGGGACTTGGGAAGGATGGGTGTGGAGGGCATCCAGGTGTTGGTGACCTGGGCTGAGTGTGAAGCCCAGCATCCGCCTCTCCCTGGACTATGTGCCTCTGTGTGATGTGGAATTGGCTAAGGTTGTGGGGGTTTGTGTGCAGCTGTTTGTGGGCTTGTACTTGGGCAGGATTTTGTGCAAGGGTGTGACACAGTGTGAATTTGGAAGGGGTTGGGGCTGGGTATGCCTGTTTGAGAGAATTCAGGATGTGGAGGGGTGACCACTGTGGTGAAGTGTGTGTGTGTGTGTCCATGGGTGTCCCTAAGACGGTATGATAGGAGGTTCTGTAGGGTTGTGCACTCCCTGTGAATGTGTCCTTCTGTAGGCATTCGTGTCTGAGTGTGTATGTGTATGAGACAGGGCATTGAGAGCTGCTCTCCCCTCTTCCAGCCCTGCTGCAGACACACACACACACACACACACACACACACACACTCTTGGGGCTGGGAGGGGTGGCTGCCCGTAGCTGCCACAGCCAGTCAGAACTTGCTAATTTGCATGTTAATGAAGCCCGGGGAGCTCTCCAGCTCAAGACTGACAGGAGCCCCCGGCCCCCCATCCTCCCCTGACAAGCCTAGGAGGGGGAGCAGGGAGGGCTGAGAACCAGCACAGGGAAGGCGAGGAGGCGGCTCTGGGAGGAAGCTCCCCTCCTCACCCTCACACCCCTTCCCCGGC
Organism: Glaucomys volans; assembly: GCA_020662805.1. Taxonomy (NCBI): domain Eukaryota; kingdom Metazoa; phylum Chordata; class Mammalia; order Rodentia; family Sciuridae; genus Glaucomys; species Glaucomys volans. Next base: position 18,214 of record JAJEJO010001592.1, on the reverse strand, counting down.
CCCACCTCTCTCCATCCTAGGCTCTGAGCTGAAGGAGAAAAGGCCAGGCCAGATCAGAGCCGTGTAGGAGCAGGAAGCTACTGAGGGGGTCCCCACAAAGCTGGGACACCTGCCCTGCTCCTACACGGAACACCAGGAAGCCATCCCTCGCCCTGAGACCGTGTCCAAGAGCAGTGTGCCCACAGGCAGAGGGCCTCTGCCCGTGCACTGGACTCCAGCCCTGCCTGGGTGCCCGCTGCATGCTCTACAGCCTGGATCCCAATGGGGGAGCTCGGCCTTGGGTGGATCAGGGCTTCCTCTTCCACCCACCACCAGAGCCCTGCCCAGAGAGGGGAGATGGGGCTGGGAGGGGACTGGGGGCAGGGGCTCTGAAGATATGACACTAGGGCAACAGTGCAGGGTGCCCCCTCCCCAGATCTGTGCCCCCAGGGAAGGAAGGGTGGTGTGGGTGGGAGAGTGGAGCCCCCACAGCTCTGAGCAACAGGCAGTCCTGCTGGGCCTGTGGGGCTCCTACTATTTTGTTCTCAGGCTCTGGCCCTAGCATTCCTGTCTAGCCCCTGGATCTGTCACCCTGCCCATCCCCCCAGGCCCCTCAGACTCCATCCCTTCCTCCCCGCTCCTCCTTCCTTTCTTAACCAGCCATATCCCACCGAGGCTGGGCTCTCAGGGGAGCTCTCAGCAGCAGGCTCCTGAATGCACTGTCTGGTTTGTCTGAAGGTGTGTACCTGCCTTGGCAGGGGGACAGTCAGGCTGGGGGCCCTGGCTCATCCCTCTCGGCCTCAAGGACTTTCTTGCTTCCCCTTTCCTCTCCCTGATTATCTCTTCCCAGGGTCTGGTCAATGCCCCCCCACACCCCCCACCCCTGTCTCTCCCCAAACCTGGGTCTCCACCTCTTCCTCTTTCTTTTACCCAAATGCTCAAATATTCATAGTATTCATTCTCCCTCTGCCTGCCTTGGCCTTTCTGGCCCTGGGCACCCATCCCTGTCCCTGCCCCACCCCCTGTGGCCAGGCCTGGTGTCCAGATGTGCCCTTGCCAGAGCTGGGAGGCTGAGAGGTGAGGGCACCCCGGGCCCTGGGTCTGCAGGTGAGGAGAGGCCGTTGCTGGTGTTAATTGCAGGGAGGCTATCCGGCAGAAATAAGGTGGGTTTTCTGCTTCAGTGACGACTGTTACAATCAAATTGTCCACAGACAATTAGCGGAGTGGGAGAAATAAGAATTAGATTTCTAATTATTTTCCCAGTAAAAGCCACCCGGACCCTGTGGGTGAGGGGAAGGGCTTTTCTGTGGAGCTAGCAGGTGCTTTTGTGGGCCTAGTTCCCTGCAGCTGGGATGGGGAAGCCCCAAGTATTAGTTGGGGGAAACTGAGCCAGGCCCAGCCCTCAGCACCACCAGGAAGTGGGCAGGAAAGAGCCAACCTTGCTGAGCCTGGGGCTCTGGAAAGAGCCATTGTTCTGGAGGCTTGGGTTCCAGTACCAGCCTCGATACTACTTGCTGTCACCTTCCAGTTTTGACCCTCCGTTTGCTCATTCTGAAAATGTGGGCCAACAATTCCAGGGGGTAGAGCTGTGAAGAATCAATGAGGCAAGGGGGTCACAGAGGCTGGCAAAGGCCAGATGTCCTGCCAGGCCCCCACCTGGGTCCCTGGCCCCAAGCTCACGCCACAGAGCACACTGTCACACACGCCTAGTGGATGTGTGAGCTCTCTCTCTCTGTCTCTCTCTGTCTCTCTCTCTCTGTCTTTCTGCCTCTCCTTTCTCACCCCGCTTTCTCCCTGGATGCCTAGTCTGTGGCAGGACTCTCAGGGAAAGGCAGGCAGAACCCAAATAGTCTGGGTGGTGCAGAGCCTAACTCTTTCCAAGAGGCCTCTCCCTCCTGCATGTGAGCCTCAGTTTCCAAACCCTTCAAGGGAGGCTGTCATGGCGCCTACTGCAGAGGGTGAAGCAGGGGTACAATGGCACCTGTGCCAAGAGCATGGTTCGAACCCGGCCCACAGCAGGGGCTCAGTAAAACACATGAAAGTCCTATCAAAGGTGTTTAGCCCTTGGCCTTCAAGGCTAAAGACGGAAGGCAGGGGCTTTCTGGAGGGAATGGGTTAAGGAAGCTGAAGGAAGAGAAGAGAATGTATTTATCAATTCCGGCCCCAGACACTCAGACAGAAGACAGCATGGAAAGGACCCACAGGGCTGGAGTAGGACAGCCCTGGGTTCCTGACTGGGCTGTGCCAACCAGGCCACTTCCGCTTCCCCAATCTGATCACAGTTTTCCTCTCTCTAAAATGGGGAGAAGAGCAGTGGCTACCTCCTGGAGTAGTTTTGCAGCTGTGAGGATGCTCTTGGCCTGGCAGTGTGGCGTTAAGGACACAGGTGCTGTTGACACAGCCACTGATTTGGGCACCGGCACCACACGTGTCCCACACAAAGAGTTGGGGTCAGGCCACCCCAACACCTTCCTGACTGACTCCACATCCAGCGGGAGGGACAGCCTAGCTCTCAGACGTCCTCCCAGTGCCCAGCCTAGTCACAGCCTAGGTGTCATACAGGTGCCACCCATGATCACTCACTGTCACATCTGTTCACACACACATCCTTCCTGGGCCAGCCCCCTCCCACGCCCCCAGGAGGGGTGCCAGGGTGTCCCCAAGTGAACCTAGGGGAAGCTCATGGCCACACCCACGGGGCTCTGAGAGGGAGGCAGCTGCAGCCCAGCTGTGAGACTGGCTTGGGGTGAGGGGAGCCGCTTGGAGCCCCAGCTGGGAGTCAGGCAGAGTCACTGCATCTTGTGCTTTAGACCAGCCGCCTGCCTCTGAGGTCACCTGGCTGATCTTGGCAGGGAGGAGGTCACCTACCTGGAGGTGATAAGCACCCCTTACCTGTATTGATTCCCCTGCCAGTTGCCCTTCACCCAAGTGACAGTGACCCTGTGGGTGATCCCCTGCAACCCTCCCCAACCCTGGATACTGTCTCTTTCTCCCCCCCACCCATCTGTCTATCTCTCTCCCATGTCTCTCCCTGGTTCCCTGGGTCTCTCCTCTCGGGCCTGGGTCTCCCGCCCACCCCGCCCTGGGCTATGTAAATGTGGTATTTCCTTCTCATCATCGGCCGCCTGCCTGGCTCACATTTAATTTGATCCGCAGCGGCGCCTCTGCGGAGCCACTCATCAAAGCGGGAAGACAATTAGGTGAATGTCAGGGTGGCCTGGGCCCCACAGGGGCCACCAGGGCCTGAAGCTGGGGTGGTGAAGGGTGGGGGTCAGGGGCCTAGCTGTAATCCTGGCATCTCTCTGGACCTGTCCACATTCAGTGGTCCCAGGCCTAGCAGTAAACAGAGGTCTGAACTGCCCCTGAAAACCAGGCTCCCCTCTGCCCAGGACCCCACTTTGAGGGAGGAGTCTGGAGTCCCCACAACAGAACAGGGGCTTGACAGACCCTCCTGCCTCCAGTCAAGCCACAAAAAGCAGAGACCCAGACAACTGCTTGGGCTGGGCACTAGCTGGGTTTGGGGAGGATTCCAGTTCTGGACCCAGCCAGTGTCCCCTGAGAAAATCACATTCTTTTTGCAGCCCCTCCCTGGCCCTGCCCATGGCTGCTCCCTGGGAGCCCATCTCCTGCGCCCCGCCTTTTAACCCTTCTCTTGTTTCTGTCTCTCTCCTGTGTCTCTCATCTCTGATGCTCCTAGGTGCACATCTCCCCAGTCCCCCTCATGCCTGTTGCCCCCGGCCCTCTTCCTGTCCTGCACCAGCACCTCCTACCCCTGCCCTGTCTCCAGGGGGCCTGGTGGCCTCAACTGCTTCACCATGACCCTGGTCTCCTCCTCCATGACCGCCACCTTCCATGTGGCCGACCCTGCTCCGCTGGACCCACCCTCCTCAGCTCCTGCCTGCTGCCCCCCACTCCCCAGATCCCTCTGAATCAGCCCCGGTTTTCCCACCCAAACCTCTGCCTCCCTCCTCCTGTCTCCTTTGAATCAGCAGCCACACCTTCAAGTCTCTCCCTTCTTAAAAACAATAACAATAAAATAATATTTTAAAAAATTCTCTTGACAGCCCACCCTCTTCCACCCATCCCTGCACCGCCCCCCCTTGCCTTTAGGGAAGCTTCTGGAGAGTTGTATATTCTGGCTATACACCGTTCCTTGGCCCACTCTAGTCTGGCTTCTACACCCATCATGCCCTAGAAACCATCCTCTCCAAGGTCACCATCAGCCTTCTTGTCACTGTGTCCCTGGCCATACCTCATCTGGATGACAGGACAGCTTTGAGCAGCTGACCTGGCCTTTCCTCTTGGCTTCCCACTGCTTCCATGACGCCTCTTGGCTTTGTCCCCTCTCCTCTGGTTGGTCCCTTTCTGGACGCCTCCCCTGCCCTTCCCTCGCAGGGCTGCTCCTGATCTCTGTCCCAGGCCCTCTTCTCTGCTTACCCTTGAGTGACTTATTTCCTGCTCAAGTCTTCTGGAGCCACCTGTGTAACCAAGGCCTGAGATCTCAGCACTTTCTCCTGAGCTTGAGACATCACTGTCCTCTGCCTCCTGGATGGCCCCTGTGTGTTCCATGGCAATGTCAAATGCCACATTGTGCAAACCCTCTCCTCCTGGGTTCCTCAGCTTGATGATTGAATTTCCATTTCTCAGCCTCCGGAGCCAGAGCCTAGAAGTCAAATCAGAGCCCCCCCTCTCCCACCACCTCCACACAAGAGTGTCAAGGGGCTGCAATTAGTCTGCCTCTGAGTTTTTCTCTTTCTCTAAAGATCTTGGGCTCCCTGCTCACCATTCTTCCTAGACAGACCTGCTCAGACCAAGAGCAGCTGTGCCCTGGACACATCTTATGCTGTCTACCTTCAGGTATTTATTTACCCTTTGTCCCCATGTGGAATGCCTCTTCCTCCTCTTGGCCTTTCCAAATCCATTTTGCCCTCCCCTTTTTCAAAGCCAACCTCCAGTGCCCTCCTCAAGGAGCCTCCCTTCCCTGCCCAGCTGGCAGAACCTCTTCTCACCCTAAACTCTGGGGCCCTGCTTTTCTGGTCCATGCCCAGGTACTCAGCAGAGTCACCTCCACCTTCCTCCCATGTACAGTCTCCTCCATGTCCCAGGCTCCTTGTTGTGGCCCATGTGACTGTTGTTGGCCAATGAGCTGTAAACAGAAGTGGCTTGGTTCCTTCTTGGTCAACCTGCAGAAGAACTGGTGCATGGCTTTCCAGCTGCTGTAGCAACCATGAAAGCTTCTTTCAAGATGGTGGATCCTCAAGATCAAAGCAGCAAAGAAAGCTGAGTCACCCCATGAAGAACAGCAGCTCTGGAGAGACGCCTGGATCTGCAGCAGACTTGGTATAAACAAACAACAAACTTTTGTGGCATGCATTTGTTGAGATTTGGGGGTTGTTTGTTACCACAGCATAGCTTCTCTTAGCCTGACTAATACAGCCCTCTCTAAGCACTACTTTTCCCATCTGTGGTCTAAGAATGATCATTAGCACCTCACAGGTTGGTTGTGAAGCTTAATTATAGAAAGGGCCAGCACTCAGTTCTCCAGTGCCTGCTACATGCCAGACTCACTGTAAGGTACCTGACTATGAGATGTTCTAACTAGGCAGGGTTCCAAGAAGAGGAGAAAAGGAGATCCAGCTGTTCAAGTTGGGCACTGAACAATTCTGGGCACTGGCAAAGTGTGACAGTCACTTCCCTAGATTTGTGAATTGTAGTAGCCCTATACTATTCAGTAATACATGTAGACACTCAGGTTTCATCCCTAGATGAAGAAGAATTGAGGATCTGAAAAGGGCATGTAAGAAACAGGAACAATGGTCATAATAGCCTAATATTAGTATCATAATCACAATACCAGGAACATCCACATAGTGCTGCTATCTGCTGAGTATCCCTCCAAGCACATTACTCGATTCACTCATTTTTCTCACAATGATAACCCCCTGAGGTAGACACAATCATCCCCATCTTACAGATGAGGAAGTCAAGGCAGGGTAAGGTACAGCAAAGCCAGGAGTTGGATTCAGGAGTCTGACTTCAGAGCTGATCTGAACCCTTCCACCATCTGGGTTCCTGGAGCAAGGACAGCACAGGGTCCCTTCAGATCCAGCACCTGAGCCCCCAGACTTAGGATGAGGGCAGAAGATAAAGAAGCTGATTTTATAAGAGCCTTTGAGAGATGACCCACAAGCACAGCCCTTTGGAAGGACCCCAGGTGACAGAGGCACAGAGTCAAGCATCAACACAGCTCCTTCCACCCTCTACCACCCAACCCCTGCCCCTTGGCCTTGATGCAGACTCCAGAACTGCTGTGGCATCCAAACAGCAGGGGACTTGGAGCACACTCAGAGGCCACCCCTCAGCCTGGCATGGGTCCGTCATGGTGGGAGAGATGGGTGTGGAGGCTTCTTCAAACATGCTCAAGGAGAGCGGATCTGTAAAAACAGGAGCTCGGGTGGAACAGGACAGAAGACTGGGGGGGCTCCTGTAATGAGAGACAGTCTTATGAGCCCCGTGGGACACCCTGCCCAATGCCCGGAGCCTGCTGGAAAGGGAGGATGCTGTGCAGTGAGCACGTGGGGGCTGACCCTGGGTCACTGGAACATAACAATAAATGTAAATGTGACCTCAAGTGTGCACATGGGTACCTCAGCCCCATGACACATCACAGCAAAGGTAAGAGCTCAATTAATTCTCACATCAACCTACTTTACTGATGAAGAAACCAAGGGTCAGAGAAGCTAATTGCCCAAGGTCGTTCTGCCACTAAGTAGCAGAATCCGGAAGAGCCCAGGTTCCTGCACTGTTCACCTCTCCAGTCACCCCCAGAAGTGCCAGCCCTCCTGAGAGAACGTCCCATGTCCCCAAGGATACCTCCCACTGGGAACCAGGTTAGCCAGGTCTCCTGCAGCCTGGTGGAGGTCTGTCTGCCAGGGTGAGCCTCTGCCTCACCCGCCCACCCGTGTGCTAGGGACAGAAGGGGGACTTTATGTGCAATCTGCCTGACTCTCCAGAAAGCACTTAGGTTTACGATGTGCATGAAATTGATCGCCAGTTGGCGCGGCCCCCGCTCACTCAGTGCCAGCCTAGCGCTGGCAGGAGGCTATTCCCCACCCCCCACTTTCAAGGAGCATCAAAGCTGCCTGCCAAGGCCCCTCGTGAGGGTCCTTCTCCAGTAACAAGTGTAGAGCGGAGGGGGACTTCTGCCCGGAGGCCTTTCCACAGTGCGCACCCCCGCCCCGGGAGAGTTAAATAGCGCTGTGTTTTATGCCAATTTCAGCCTCTTCTGCTTCCCCTCTAACGAGCCAATGCTTTCAAAGGCCCCACTAATTGGTGTTTGCGCCTCACACGCCACGACACTTTGATAGTCATTTAGGACGTGGCCATCTATCAGACCCAGGGTACAGGGAAGCTGCTCACCTTGCTGCACCAGGGTTCCCAGACCTGTGTCCCCCTGTGCATCTGCACACATGTGTGCATAGGTGTGCACATGCTTGTGTGTGCATGCTCCTCCAAGGGAATCCCCTGTGTACCTCTGTGTTCATATGTCAGTGCATGTGCCTGGTGAACACTAGCAGCTGAGCACATGGTGATGTGAACAGTGGGTGTGCGCGCACTTTCCTGGGTAGATGTGTTTGTGTGCACAGGAAACGGTGCTTGTGTGTTTAGACATGCACCTGTGTTTTGTATGTCTGCCTGTGGGCACACACATGAGAGCATCCACAGGTCTGCTTAGGAGGTACGTACTCATGTCCAGCTGCATCCACGCGTGTGTGGGTTTGTGGGCCTCGGCACCAGGAGTCCGTGAACATGCATCAGTGTGGAGATGGGTGAGTCTCTGTCTCTGTGTGTATCTTGGTGTGTACGTGTACAGAGGCATGTGTGCACATGGCCTTATGCATGACATACAGAGGACAGGCATAACAGGGCCCTCAGGTTGTGGGTTTGAGGCCTGGCTTTGCTATTTTCTAGTTCTGTGACTCTGAGCAAAGTTGCATAACCTCTCAAATCCTCTCATCTGTAAAGTGGAGGTAACGAGGTACATGCTTCAGGTTGTTGTGTGGGTAGGAGGGAAAATGCACACAAAGGGCTAGCAGGACTAGGCAGGACACACGGCATGTCTGCAGGCAGAGGGGACCAACTCTCCCTCCCCCGCCCCCGGGAACACCCGGACACCTTTCCCCAGCTTCACCAAGCAGCTGGCTGCCTGAAAGAGTCTTTGTGAGCACCTGGGGAGAGAACCAGAAAAATTCTGGCAAAGGTCTGGTAGGGCTGGGGTCACAAGATGACAGTCATACCCAAAGTGAGTTCACACTTTTACCTCCTACCTTCCATAGGTGGGAAACTGAGGTGCAGAACTGGTGTCAGCTGGTGACAGAGCAGGAATTTGCTGTCAGAGGAGGCAGCCCATAACTAGGCTGGTGGGGAACCAAGCCACCCCTCTGATTCCTGAGGAAGAAGGTGGCTTCAAGGGGGCCAAGCCATGTGTCCCTTCAAGTACTCCACAAATCAATACCCTGGCCTCAGGCTGTGTGGGCCGCCCCTCCAGGCCTGCCCTCTGCCAACACAGGGTGAAGACACAGCTCTGGTCTAACCCTATCACATACACACCAAGAAACAGTCCAGGGAAGGAAATGGGTTACTCAAGTTCACAGGTCAGGAAAAAACAATAGCAGAGGTCCCTTGTGCCCCAGAACACAGCTCCCACCTTGTTCACCATCCTGACGCTCAGTTGGTATTGATCTTGTTGGGAGGTCACGGCTAGGGTAGGTCGCAGATCCTTCAAGCCCTCCCGGTCTATTCAGTCTGCCGTGTGGCCATGGGAGCATGTGGCCTCTAGACCTGGACTGGACTGCACTGCCCCCACTCAAGATTGGAGCCAGCATGTGTCTTTTTTTTTTTCTTTAAATTTTAGAGGGCAATTTTTTATGATACTTTTTAAAATATATTTTTTACTTGTAGATGGACACAACACCTTTATTTTATTTATTTATTTTCATGTAGTGTTGAAGATCAAACCCAGTGCCTCACACATGCTAGGCAAGCCCTACCACTGAACTAAGCCCCAGCCTTTATATTACTTTTTAATTTAAAAATTAAGACTTTAAAAATCACAATCAGCACAATAGCCTTGCCACATCACAGGTGACATTCCCATTATGCATTAGCACCACCAACCCAAAACTCATCACCCTCCCCAGCATCAGGTATGACTGTACTCCAACCCCACCATATTCCCAACCTTCAAGTTAATGTGCTCCCCACTCCCCAGCCCTCCATAAATGTCTCTGACATGGCCCCAGAATAAAGTAGAAATGGTCTTCACCATCAACATTTCATTTCTGTCCCCCACTCTTCCTAAAGCTGTCCCCAAATCTGTATCCCTCCCCTGCTCCCAGGATCCCAGGCCGAGCCTGTCCTGCAGAAACTCTGGGCTGGGCTTTGGCCCAGGAATCTTCACTGGGCCTGGCAGCCAGCAAGGGCAGCTGGGAGGGGCAGGAGGGATGAGCAGCCCCCTCCTCGGCCTGGTGCCCCACCCACCCAGCCGGCGGCCTGTCTGCCTTCCTGAGCTCATTAACTGCAGGTCACTGTTCAGCAGGAAAGACAAGGCGTGGGTTCTGCGGGCGTTCATTAGCCGTGAGAGGAACAGTGTGTGTGAAATTAGCAGTCACCTGAGGACCTCGATAATTTCATAATTAGGAGGCCTAATGGCTCCGGCTCTGGATGCCAAATGACTTAACCCCTCGCCTGCTGGGCCCCCAACCCCTGGCCCACGGCTGCAAGGGAGGGTCGGCAGTACCCGCTCTGCTCCAGTCCCCCTCTCTAGGGTCAATCACATCCATTTTTGCCACCCCAGCACCCAGCTAGGCTGGTGTGGATGAGGTGCAAAAGTTAAGTTTACAGAGTGAATGAATGAATGCGGGAATGAATGAACAGGTGTCTGAATGGGGAAAGAGCTGCAGCCCCCGCTGCAGGTGCTCAGGGGAGGAACACTCCAGAAAGGCGTGAGGAAGGGTTCTCCATCTGCATGAGTAGGTGGTGGCTGAGCACATGCCTTTGCGTGGTGTGGTGTGTGTGTGTGTGTGTGCGCGTGCACGCGTGTGCCCACTTCAGAGCATGAGGGCACACACATGGATCTGTAATGTTTGCTTCTAAGAACCTTGTGTGTATGTCCGAACTGCCATCTGTGAGCATTTTCTGCTGCCTCCTGTCTCTGTGACGACACCCAGGTGCCTCCCTTGATGTCAGCCTCTTTTGGAACCACCTGAATTATGGTGGCTCTAGAATGCCTACATGGGGAGCTTGAAGGCATTCTTGGCCAGGAACGTGGTCCTACAGAGCTTGCTTTGAATCTGCACTTGCATAGTAAGTATCCTGTTTTTACTTAGATTGAATGTTTATTTGGGATCCTGAAAGACTGAATGGGGAGCTGAAGTCATACCCCTTAGCATAGGGGGAGCTGGTTAGGACAGCCTCCGAGACCATCCCCCTCTTCACAGCCTGTCCCCTCTCTTCCCAGCTGTCCCATGATACTCAAGAGGGGCAGGCTGAGGGAGGGGTCCCTGGGGCTCCAGACTTAGTGCAGGCCTTCCGCAATCAGGGACGATTGGTTCCGCGTCTCCCTGGACCCTGCCTCACTCCCTTGCTCCCCTGATTGTAGAGAGGATTTGGGAGGAATTGAACAGGGAGAGATGGTAGGAGGCTGAAGGGAGGGAGAAGAGGAGATGAGGAGAGAACAATAAAGAAAAAGAGAGGGGAAAGGGAGGGGATGGGGAAAAATGGGAGGAGGAGAAAGGATAGGAAGTCTGAAGGAGGTGAGAGAGGAAGGGAGGGGAGCAGGGAGGCTGAGAGCATTATCAGCACTTAAAAAGCGAGCAGCTCAGTTCTTCTTTGGCACAAATAATGGCTTTTTATGAATAAATCATGTGTCAGACGCCTCCCAGGGAGTGGGCATGGAGGGGGGCGCGTCTGCTGGGCTCCAAGGCGGCGGCAAAGGGCCAGTGGCAGACCCCCAGCCGTAGGGGTGTTGCCCCCTTTCTCCCGATGGGGCCCAGCAGGACAGAAACTGTCTCTGAAATTATCACTGACCTGAGTCAGGCAGAGCTCAGTCATTACTCTGAGGTGGTCTCTTGCTCCTTACGCATGAGCTGGGCTGGATCCCAGGGCCTGGATGGTCCCTCTGCTCCCTTCCAACAAACAATATAGCAGCCCAGAGGACCCTCCTGGCAGGGGAACACCAGCTTGGTGCTCCTGAGAGACAGCTATGTGCCAAGACAGGCAGGCACACCCAGAGAGGAAGCCACACAGTGCACATGTGGAGACCAGGAGAGCACTGGCACAGGCTTGGCCTACACAGCCCCAGACACACGTGTGGGCACTCAGAGATGGACACACCACCATCACACACACACACACACACACACACACTCACACTCGAGCCCACACAGACAGATGCATATGGGGCCATACGAACACACAGACCTGCACATGCACACAGCAGCCCACCCGCCATTAGCCTAGGGCGGGGGCAGCTTTATAGTCCATATGGAGCCCAGACCCAGCTGGGCCGTCTCAGAGTCTGGTTATGGGGTGGGGCTGGGGCATCTGTCCCAGGGGAGGGCCTGTCAGTCTCTATGTGCTCCCCACCCAGAAGGGATAGCCACACAGCACACCAGCAAGGTCTCAGTCCCCCAGCTCTGATCTTCAACTTGTGCAGGTTCAGCTCCCCTGCCTACAGCCACTCACGGGACAGCCTGGGCATTGAAAGCATATGGTCAGGACCAGCGACCCTGGTGTGCTCCTGGCTAGTAGTGTGACCTCAGACTTCCTGTTTGCCCCTTGAACAAATCTTCAAGACCAGCGCTACTGCCTTATCTTGCAGAAAAGAAATGGAGGCTCTTGGAGGCAAAACCACTGGGCATTCCTAGGCCCCACTGTGTCCTGTTTTCCTTCTCCTCTCCCCCAGGTCCTCCTTCTCAACTGATGTGTTCTTCTTCCTGTGTGAAGGGGTCCTAAGGTGTTCACCAGAGCAGAGCTAGGTTCCTTGCTCACCCCACTCTGTGACACTCCACTCCCAAGTCACTCCCAACACTCCCACGACAACCTGTCTCCCCATTCTCTGACTTCCCTCTCCAGTCCAGATGCCCTCCTGGGTTCTGACCCCCTAACCAGGTGGACATCTCCAGGTCAGCATGTTGCCCAATGTTAGAAAATGCCATTCACTGCACAGGAGAAATGTCCCTGAGCCCCCATCCTCCCTCGCAAATCCCAAGGAATCCTGTAACGTGTAACTCAAATTGAGCCCATTTGTGGCTGATGAGCAGGCTCTGTCCCAGGGATTTCTCTTCCTCGATGGTCCCCATGTCAGGGAATGGCCTTGTCTACCCCAAGTACTCAACCTCCACCGACTCCTCTCCCCGACCTCCCGCGTCCCATCCACAACCATGATCCAATGAGTCCACAATCCAAAATACACGTGAACTCATCATTTCCCATCCATCCCCACTGCCCTCGCCCATCCCCTGGTTTGGGCCACCACTGGCACCTCTTGCCTCTTCACTGATGCCCCCTCTGGACCATTTACCTCCCTGCCTCCAGCAATCTTTCCACTTCTGAGCTTTAGCCACACTCAACTCCTTTTGCTTATGGAAGTCACATGCTTTCTCCACTCTGGTTTTTTCCTGTCTGAATCCCTCCCCTTCCCCAAATCAACTCATCCTTCAAGGCTCAGCTGAGACAGTGCCCCCTCCAGGGCCACCTCATCACTTCCCCCAACAGCCGACCTTGCTCCTCCATCCATCACAGCTGCCATCCCTAGTTGTCGACCTACCCATGTCTCCCATAAGCCTCTAAGTTCCTTGAGGGCAGAAGTTGTGCCAATACTGCTGCCTATGCTTGATATAGGAACTGGCACTTAATAGTTGCTCACTAAACCATTCTTGAAGGAATTTTCCTTGAGTGTAGGACTTATGCTGAGTACTTTACATAACTTTCTCATTTACTTGAGATGAGGGCTACTAGGTATGCTATGATTTAGAGCAGGAAAAAAAAAAAAAAAAAGGCTGCAGAGGATGAAACTGTGCCCAAGGTATACACAGCTGGTATACCAGAGGACCTCAACAGAAGTCTGCACTTTCAAAGGATTCTCTTTCCACCATTCCCACCCCACCCTCCCAAGTTCTTTTCCCTCTCTGACCTTGTTTTCTCATCTGTACCATGAGAACAAAAATTGCACCCAACACAGAGCCTGGCAGAACAGGTTCTCAGTAAATACCTGTACCCTCTGTCCTAGCCTCAAAGGCTTAATTCAGGGCAATCTCCCCACATCTGAAACTTCCTGCACATGATCACCTAAACAGGTGCAGAGCCCCACAAGGTACATTTCCAGGGTCAGGAATTCAGTAGGCGCTTAATTAACGTGTGCTGAGCAGAACAGCACTAGCAAATGCTGATGTGCACCCAGACCAAAGCCACAATAAAGGCAGGCAGGCATGCACAGGGACCCTCACCACCCGCATCCCCGCAATCCTTTACAATTATCCTCCACCACCTCCACCCCTCCTGCTAGCCAAGGCGCGGGAAATATTTAAAACAATTTTATTCATGAAAATATGCTGTACAATGCACTCTACACGGCCTGGACACGGCACACACGCACACGCACACGCTGACGGCACGGCCACAGTACACTGCCTACGATACGCGCCGGGGACGCCGCGCCCACCGCCCGCCCCGACGGGACACTTATAAATATGGGAGAGAAGGGGCCAGGACTGGCACGGAGAAAGGGGTGCTGGATGGGGTGGGGTGGTGGATCCGGAGCTGAGGCCTGCTGAAAAGACTGAGACCAGTACTGGGGATGTGGGAGCTGAAAAGAGGGACAGACTGCCATAGGGTAAGGGTGGGAAGGTGGGAATGGGGGCGGCTAGGATGTGAGCAACAGGCTGAACCAGGGGGATGGGGGGCTACAGAGGGCAACCTAGGGCTTGAGGAGGTCTGCTCGGAGGATGGCCAATAGGTAGGTGTGAGTGAATTTTTGAGAGGGGGTTGCTGGCTTCCAGTGGTGAGGCTAAGACCAGAGGGGCAAAGTGTCAGTTGAAAAATCAAACTAGAGTTTGGGGTGGGCTATGCATCACATCACCGCAGGGGCTCCACAAATGAGAAGATTCGGAAATGCCCCCTGCCCCATTTCCTAGTTGGCCTCTCCCGCCAGCATCCAAACCAGGTGGCCCACCTTGTTCCTTCCCACTCCCGCGTAGCCCAGATTTCGGCCTTCTCTCCCGGGCTTTCTGCCCTGGGAGGAAGGGGAGCTGGGGCAGGAATGGTGGGGTGCCCCAGCCCCTACCTCTCACTTCCCTCTGTGGTCAACTTCCGAGGGATGTCTTTAGCAGGGCTGGGGCTGCCTCCTGGATCCTCCCGTGGAGCTGGATTGGGGCTGGGGACCCGGGGATCAGGATGGGAAGACAGAGGCCCCCTGGGGAAGGGACCCGGGCACCCAGGATGCGGGAGGCGGTCCTCAACCAGGAACCCAGCTCTGGTTAGGAGGCGGGGCCCCGGCCAGGCCGGGCGGCGGTGGAGGCAGGGCTGAATCGAAATTGAAGTCCATTTCGTCGCTGTCCATGAAGTCGTTGAGGATGATGGACTCGACATCACACTCAAGACTCCCGCTGAACATGTCGAGGTCCAGATCTGCCGGGAATCGGTCGGGCGCGGCACCCAACGGCCCGGCGGCTGCGGCCGCATATGGCCCGGGCAGCGCGTCCAGCAGGAGGCCACCGGGAGGGCCCCCAAAGGCGCTGGCATGGCCAGGCGGTGCCAGGCCTGTGGCGCCCGCGTCTCCGGGCAGCGTCATAAGGCTGATGGGGTGGGCTAAGGCACTGCGCGAGGGCGCCGGCGGCGCGTACGGGGCCGCCCCCTTGCCGGGGTAGGCGGCTGCTGCACCTGCCAGCGCCAGCTCCCCGGGCGCGCCCAGCACCGGGCCCGGCCTCGGCGCGGGCGGCGGCGGCGGCAGCAGGGTGGGCAGCGCTCCGGGACGGAAGGGCGGGCCGGCCGGCGCGAAGCTGGCCTGCTTGTTCTCCTGGATGGTCTGCATGGGCAGGCGCCGCAGCGCGCCCAGTGCCGGCGGCCCGAAGCCCCCGCCCCCGCCGTAGGCACCGCCTTTGCAGCCGCCGAAGTACGCAGGCGTCCCGGCTCGGGCCCGCGGCCCGTAAGCGTCCTGCGCGCCGTCCAGCAGGGCCTCGGGCAGCCCCGCGCCGCCGCCGCCGCTGTGCAGGCCCAACGGACCTCCCAGCTCTGCCAGGCGTGGCAGCTCCCCCGGGCAGCGCGCACCCAACGCCGGCGAGAGCGCGCTCGCAGGGCTCGGGTACATGAGTGGCGATGACGGCGCCAGGGCCTCCAGGGCCTCGTCGTCCTCCAACTCGGCTGCTTCCCCGAGAAGGGGTCTCCCGCTGCCGCGGAAGTCGGCCCACGCCTCGTAGTCATCGCTGGCGTGCGAGGCCGGGCTGGCGGCCCACTTGGCCGCGACAGGCACAGGCCCTGGGGCAGGCGCGCCTGGAGGGCTGTCATCAGGACTTCGTTCGGGCGCCTGCAGCTGCTTCTTCTTGCTCGCCTTGCCCTTGATGCGAAGGAACTTGGCCCCGTTGTCCATGGACACAGCCCTGCGCCGTGGGGTCTTGCCAGTCTTTCCACCCTCAGGGTTCAGCATCCACCACGAACTTTTGCCAGTGCCCTCGTTCTGCACGCGGATGAAACGGGTGTGCAGGGACAGGTTGTGCCGGATCGAGTTCTGTGGCCAGAGACAAGGGCATGGGTGGGAAAATGGGAAGTGAGGAGGCCGTGGGAAAAAGAGGGAATGATGGGGATGGGGCGTTGGGGAAAAGTGAGAAAATAAGAGAATGGAGAGTTGTAGGGAGGGGGAGAGGAAATAGGGGAAATAAGGTCAATGGGGTGCAGGTGTAAGTACCAGGTTGGACACACCCAGACTACCCAGCCTCTACCCTTAATCGCACCTGGGTACCCCCAGACACTGCCCAGAGGGTGGGACTGGAGTTCTGGGCCTGGCTTTTCCTGGAGCTGAGGGTTACTCGGTGCCTGCGGGATCCCCCTCTTCCCCAACTCAGCCAAGCCCCTTGCGGGGCTAGCCAAGCTGCCAGGGCCCCCCAGCAGATTATGTAAGGGCTCATGCCGCCGCGGCTCATTTGTCCGCCCCCCTCCCTCCCCAGTCTGGCATGGTGCCAGGAGCCCGAAAACCCAGGGCTCCAGAAATCAATCTCGCGGTGACTGATTAAGCCCTGTTTAGAACTAATTGCTCTTTCGTGTGTGGGGAGAATAAATTACCTGCTTTAATTTCGTGTCTTTAAAATGCAACTGCAGGTAGAGAAGACTGTTAACCCTTTGCTGGGAGTGCTGGGAGGGCCTGGCCAGCCAAAGTGGAATAGCGGGGAGTCCCCCACCAGAATATAGGCCTAAGACTTTTCAGAGAGTTCCCCCAGCTCCTCTGAACTCCAAAGAAACTGGATCCTACTAAGCCCCTCAAAGGACAACAGCCTTTGGCCATGGAGGCCTCAGGACCCGCTCCTACTCGGCCTTTTTCCAAGTTAGCTCAGTTCTCTTGCCTCCCACCCCTCTCGACCCACCTGCCACAGGTCTGCCCTCAGAGTCTCTTCCTCGTGGGACCAGTGCACAATGCTCACATACTCCCCCTTTTCACTCAAGAAGACCTGGCCTCAGAAAGCTGAAATGGCTTAAGGCTCCAAAGCCCTTTCTGCTGTCCCTGGCTTCACCTTTGTCGCCCTTGCCCTTATTCTCTTCTTCATGTCTGCTGTGCCAGTCTACAGTGCTCCCCACACCTCTGCCTGCTTTGGCCAGACCTGTCCCGGGACAGAGGAAATCAGAGGAGTCCAGAGCTCCACTGGCCTGGCTCCCACAGGAATCTGGAGTAGCACTTCTACTGGGCCTCCCACCTGGGTTTGGCCACTGCTGTGGAAACAGCATGAACTTGGCTATCAGACAGCTGGGCAGGAAGCCAGGTTCTTTGGCCACCTAGCTGTGCGACCATAGCTATGTATCAATCTCTGAGCTACTCTAAAAAAATGGGCCAGTCATAACAACTTCATAAGGCTGTTAGATCATTACATGAGCTAATCTGTGGTTCGGTGTTGGGTGAACACTCCAGGTACTCATAGACGTTGATTAAACCCCCACTCTGGCCAGAAGATCTCACCTCTTAGACCACTCAACAGACCTGCTGTGTCTCCATCTCCTTCACATCATGTCCTGAGCGCAGCTATGCTGGGCACCAACCACTCTTGGAAAGTTGACATCCCTCCATTTCCTCTACCAACTGATAGAGACCCGGAGGCGTGATTAACTTGCCCATAGTCCCACAGCCAGGCAGTGGTGCCAAGGACCCCAACTCTGTACAAGTCACAGACTTGCTCATAACCCTTTAATCTGCCCAGTTACACTCACAGCCACTGCTCTGTGAGAGTACTCCCTCCTGCCTCTCAGGAGGTCCTTCCTGCTGCCCAGAGCACCTTCCACCCGCTGCTCCCCCAGCTCCAGGACTTGACTGACTCTTGGGGGCCCTGGGCTCCTGTCTCTAGCACTTTGGGGTTGGGTGGCAACAGCTGGGGCTTGCCAGCCTTGCCCTGCCTGGCTTCTCCTGGGGCATGGAGAGGAGGGGAACTAGACCCCAGGGAATGATATTCCCTCAAGCAGATACCCCCTTCCCGTCCCGCCCCTACACCTGGCTCCCAGGCCCCTCCCCTACACCTGTGCTCAGGGTCCTCAGGAGGCCTCCGTTTTCTTCCCCATAGGATTGTCAGCTTGCCCGAGGCTCCACCTCCTGCCTCTCTACTTCTCCAGCTGGAAGTCCATCAGGTAACACCTCTTTATCAATGTCATTATGTGCCAGCCTGGCTCAGAACGCTGGGGGGTAGGGAGAGGAAGGACACCACCAGGTACCAGTACCTGGGCAGCACCAGCCTGTTCAGCCCAGGTGCTCTGAGTACTTATCTCAGTACTTAACCATTATGTCAGACTCCACAGAGTCATGGATTGGGATCCCTACCCCAACATGAGAAGAGTGGGTTCAGAGACTCTTGAGTGACTGCCAAGGTCACACAGTTTTGTAAGCACAGAGCCAGATTTTGATTTCAGGTTGGTCCTTACTGAGTCTAAAGGGCATTACATTCTGCCATGGGAAAGGGAAATGTGGTCAGGGAGTTCCCAAAGA
>JAJEJO010001591.1:430411-519501 GCA_020662805.1 Glaucomys volans | reverse complement strand
AGTTTTGTTTATTTTTTCAAAGAACCAACTTTTTCTTTTGTCAATTTTTTGAATTGTTTCTTTTGTTTCAATTTCATTGATTTCTGCTCTGATTTTATTGATCTCCTGTCTTCTACTACTTTTAGTGATGATCTGTTCTTCTTTTTCTAGGGCTTTAAGCTGTAATATGAGGTCATTTATTTGTTCACTTTTCATTCATTTATTGAATGCACTCCATGAAATGAATTTTCCTCTTTGCACTGCTTTCATAGTATTCCAGAAACTTTGATATGCTGTATCATTATTCTCCTTGACCTTTAAGGTTTTTTTTTATTCCCCCCCTAATATCTTCTGTTATCCATGCATCATTCAACAGCATATTATTTAATCTCCAAGTGTTGGAGTAGTTTTTATTTTGTATTTTATCATTGATTTCTAATTTCATTCCATTATGACCTGGGAGATTACAAGGTAGTATATCTATGTTTTTGTATTTGCTAAGAGTACCTTTGTGGCATAATGTATGGTCTATTATAGAGAAGGATCCATAGGATGTTGAAAAGAAAGTGTATTTGCTTATTGATGGATGGAATATTCTATATATGTCTGTTAAGTCTAAATTATTGATTGTGTTATTGAGTTCTATGATTTCTTTGTTCAAATTTTGCTTGGTAGTTCTGTCCAATAATGAGAAGAATGTGTTAAAGTCACCCAGTATTATTGTGTTGTGGTCTATTTGGTTCCTGGAATTGAAACGGATTTGATTGACGTACATGGATGTGCCATTGTTTGCAGCATAGATATTTATGATTGTTATGTCTTCCTGATTTATGCTTCCCTTAAGGAGTATGAAATACCCTTCTTTATCCTTTCTAACTAATTTTGGCTTGAACGCTTTATCTGATATGAGGATGGAAACTCCCGCTTTTTTACTGATTCATGTTTTTGGTATATTTTTTTCCCATCCTTTTACCTTTAGTCTGTGGTTATCTTTTTCTATGAGATGAGTCTCTTGAAGGAAGCATATTGTTGGGTCTTTCTTTTTAGTCCAATCTGCCAGTTTATGTCTTTTGATTGATGACTTCAGGCCATTAACATTCAGGGTTATTGTGGAGATATGACTTGTATTTCCAATCATTTTGGCTTATTTTGGTTTTAAACTTGACTTGGTTTCTCCTTCATTTGGCTATTCCTTTTGGGTAGTTCGTCCCTATGCTGGTTTATATTGTTGTTTTTCATTTCTTCCTCATGGAGTATTTTGCTGAGAATGTTCTATAGTGCTGACTTTTTATTTGTAAATTCCCTTAGCTTTTGTTTATCATGGAAGGATTTTATTTCATCTTCAAATCTGAAGGTAAGTTTTGCTGGGTATAAGATTCTTGGTTGGCACCCATTTTCTTTCAGAGCTTGAAATATGTTGTTCCAGGCCTTTCTTGCTTTTAGGGTCTGTGTTGAGAAATCTGCTGATAACTCTATTGGTTTCCCCCTGAAAGTAACCTGATTTTTTTTCTCCTGTAACCTTTAAATTTCTATCTTTATTTTGTATCTTAGTTCTTTCATTAAAATGTGACTTGGTGTTGATCTGTTGCAGTTTAGTACGTTTTATGTCCTGTAAGCCTCTTGTATTTGATTTTTCATTTCATTCTTTAGATGTGGGAAATTTTCTGATATTATTTCATTGAATAGAGTATTCATTCCTTTGGTTTGTATCTCTGTGCCTTCCTCAATCCCAATATTTCTTAAATTTGGTCTTTTCATGATATCCCATAATTCTTGTAGGCTTTGTTCATGAATTCTTACCATCTTCTCTGTTTGGTCAACTTTGTTTTCAAGATTAAATATTTTGTCTTCAATGTTTTAGGTTCTGTCCTACAGGTGATCTAGCCTGTTGGTTATGCTTTCTATTGAGTTTTTAATTTGGTTTATTGTTTCTTTCATTTCAAGAATTTCTGTTTGTTTGTTTGTTTTTTTCTCAAAATCTCTATCTGTTTATGGAAATGATCTTTTGCTTTCTGCTTCTGTTCTTTTAACTGTTGATTGGTGAGATCATTCATTGACTGCATTTTCTCTCTCATCATTTGCTTCTTTTATCATTTTAATTATGTACATCTGAACTCTCTGACATTTCTTCTGTCATGCTATCACTGGATTCTGTTGATGCAGCGTCTAGGATTGTTTGAGACACTTTCTTCCCGTTTTCTCATGTTGCTTTTGTATTTTCCCTTCTATCTGTGAGAGTGTGAGGTATTGCAACTTTGCACCTATAAAGCTGTGGTGTCCCTGCAGGTTTTTAATACCTCACCTTCTAGTCTTCAGTAGCACTAGACTGAGGGCTGGGGCCAGCCTGTGGTAAGACTGGGCCTCTGAGCCTGGCCTCCCGGAGCAGAAGACCCAAGTGTCCACTGGACCCACTTCCCCTGCGCTGAAGTCTCCTGCTTCAGTGCTGTGCCAGTTGCCCCCACGAAAGTCCCATGGGAGTACTCTGAGCCAATGTCCCAGGTGTGGAACTCTCAGGTATCTGTGCTGGGCTGAGCCTAATGTCTCATCATTCTTTTAAAAAATATTTTATTGTTACAGACTACATTTTGATTTATTGTACAGAAATGGAATACAACTTTTCATTTCTATGGTTGTGCATGATGTAGACTCATACTATTCATGTAATCATATATGTATATAGTGTAATGATGTTTTCATTCTTTTGTCAAACTTCTTTGTTCATAAATCATTTTCCCAAATATTATTTAATTTCCAGTTTGTATTTTTTTGGAATTCCCTGAATTTTTTCAAGGTGGTGTTTCTGGATTCTTTTACTGTCATCTTATAGATCTGAATTTCTTCTGAGCGTGTTGTTGGAACTTTATTAGTTTCTTTTGGTAATGCCATATTTCCATGACTTTTCATAACTCTTGAGTTTTCACACTGATATTTTCATATTTGAGAAATTGGAGTCCAATTTCAGTCTTTGTAGATGTTCTTCAGTGCTCATAAACCTATACTGTTTTCTCTAGCTTGGCCTTCTCTTTTGACCAGTTGGTAAATCCTGAGCAGGCAGACTTTATGTCACTTCCTGTGTTCTGAGGTCAAACTGTACTGTTGATTTTGCTTCAACTTTTTGTGAAACCACTGGTTTTGTCCTGCTATCAAGTGAGAAGTGGCTATTTCATGATTGTATCTTATAGGACAGGTCTGTCAGTTGTCTTCCCTGGGTGGATGGTACTGTTTTTTGAAATCTATTTTTTTGTCAGGGTAGGGTTGAGTGCTGCGTCCTGATTTTCAGTGAGGCCTCTGGTTATTACTAAAATGCAATGGTTATCAGAACCAAATTTATGATCCATGAATATATATGGACTTGCTTTTACCTCCTGATGGGTAGGCTCAAGCAGAACCTGAGATTTGGTAGAGTCACTGCTCTATATAGGTTTCAGTAGGATCAGAAGATTCCACTGTATATAATCACTCTCCTGCAGTTGCTTGCTGGCCTGGAAACACCTAATACAAGCACCAGAATTTAGTTAGATTATATCTCTGCTGACAGGGTTGGGAGAAGTCAGATGGATGCTTCCTTTGCAGGTTTTCATTGACTGCAGTTGTGTTTTGATCTAAGGAGGAATTAACAAAAAATACCTGTATTTTGTGCAGAAAGTGGCTAAGAATATTTTTTCTCTTTGTGGTACTGGAGATTGACTGCAGTGGTGCTCTATAACTGAGCCAAATCCCCAGCCCAATTTATTTATTTAGTTTTTTATTTTGAGACAGGACCTCCCAAATTGTCAAGCTCAATCACAAACTTGCAATCCCTATTCCTCATTCTCCCAGATAGCTGGGATTTCAGCCATGCACCATTGCACCCAGCAAAGGAATTTGGGTCTGGAAATCTTATGCACCACGTTTCTTGTAGCATGATGTTGTTGGCTAGTCTCTCTGGTGTGGTGCCTCCATTAAACTGATATGCAAAGTAGCTGCCATCCATATGCTTCTCCCTGTGAGTTCTTCCCCTATTCTTCCTTTCTAGTTCATCCCAAATAATCCATACCTGCCATTACTCCCAATGCTTCTTGTACCTTCAACTGAACACATATAGATGCCAAAAATGTGATATTATTATGTTTACTTGGTGCATGAACTGCCTATCACATTTGGTTAAATATATTAAAGATATTTGCTATAAACAGTGAAGATTGATTTCAACACATTTGATCCACTGTATTTAATCTATTCAAAAATTCAAATTCCTACAATAATGTTTTGTGTCTTTTGGATTCTTCCTTGTACATTGCATACTGTACATTTATGTACATCAAGAGGCAATAAATGTAGTTGAAAAATTTCACCAATACAACACAAAAATCAGATTCTAGATATGAAATTTGTGACTTAGAAAAGTCTTTTTTTTTGTTTATTGTCACTGTCACTTTATTATACATAAAAAACTTGGAGAAAATTGCTATTAAGAACACTTACCATTTCCCTTTTTTGCACAAGTCTGTAATTGCTCTTTTATGAAAGGTTTTTCTCCACAATTTCTACTGACAATGCTGTTATTAACTGTTGATTTAGAGAAGTTTAACACAACTTAGACGTGTTAAACTAAGATGGTTATGCCTTTAAGTGCTGTTAGCTGTCACTTACAATAGAATATTAATATAACTTCAAGGAGAAATATTAATATTCAAAGTTATTAATAGTTAAACCATTCAATTTGCAAAAATCTCTAAATATATTAATGTTTTAGTATATAAAGTAAAATATACATTCTCATAATTTCCTCAATTAAAATGTGAGATTTTGTTAATAAAATATTTTTAAAAGTGTCTTAAGTCGTTTGATTCAACGTATTTATATAACGTCACAAATTGTTAATATTGAAATGGCATAAAATTCATACATATTTGAAAGAAAGATAATTTATGTTGAAAAACTGTAAATACACTAAATAAACCATTCTTTTTTGCAGTAACTTGATATAGTAAGAGAGTATGTCTTTTATTGAAATTCAGGGAAGTACTTATATGCAAGTTCTGGCACTAGCTCCCTATTTAAACTAGAGCATGACTCTGTGAAACCTCAGGGTCTTAGTATTCTTGTCTCTAAAACTAGGACAAATGTATCCACTTCTGAAATGGCATTTTTTGTTAGTCTACTAGAAATTACAAAGGAGGGACCATTTGACCTGTTCCTACCCCAGCTTTGCTATTTTAGTGATAACTCCAATAATGTGCACCTGGACTATTGCGATATCTCACATCTAGAATGTCCAATTCAAATATCCTACATTTACATGTAATTAATTTTATACTAGTATAAAATTATTATTTCACAGTCTCAGGAGGGACTAGGCTATGTTTTCATCAACTATCAATACCTCATAACTCATTTTTTTTCTGGTGCTGAGGATTGAACCCAGGGTCTTCTTCATGCTAGGCAAGCACTCTACCAACTGAGTTATATCCCCAGCATACTCATTAACTCTTTAATACTGAGAGTTATCATCCTCCAGAAACGTGTTACTTTGTTTTTAATTTCTTTTGAACACTATATTTATAATAAAATTTAAAAATGCATGACACCTATATACCACTCCAGTTCTTATTCCTAAGTTTTATCTAGTTCAAATAACATCTACTAACTTTTTATGACATAAGCATTAGGTTTTGTATCAAAATTCTCCTATAATGACATAAAGTTCTCCTGATTCATGCAACTAGTGAATAAACTATTACCTTAGAATATTTTTTGTTTGTAATTATAAAATTTCACTTTCTATTTTAATGTATAATTATGCATTAAGACACTTTCAACATCTAGTTCTAAAATATGAGAAAAATGACCAGTGAATAATCAATTTATAATTGATGTGTGTGTAAGTTTAGATATTTTTAGTCTTAACAAGCATGAATTCAGGTATGTGCATTTCTTACTACCATGCCATTATGCTAATAATATAGAATAAAACACTATTGAATATTATATTGTGTGAAATAATTCTGACTATCTAGAGTTTAAAACTTCCAACTAACAAATCTTTCAAAGTAGTTCTTTGGCCAGGAACAGGCACACTTGTTATCTGCTGGATTATCCCAGCAATTCAGGAGGCTGACACAGGAGAAAGGCAAGTTCCAAGTCAGCCTCAACAACTTAGTAAAACCTTGTCTCAATATAAAAAGTTTAAAAAGGGGCTGGGGATGTGGTTCAGTGGTTGAGTTTCCCCAGGTTCAATCTCTAGTAGAAAGAGAGAGAGAGAGAGAGAGAGAGAGAGAGAGAGAGAGAGTGCTTAATTCAACTTCCTACTACCTTCCTTTTTTATGATACAAACTGTGATAATATACTTTCCTGAAACCATGAACTACTTTCATACCAAGAAAAACAGGAAGTGCATAATGTACAAAATATTTGACTTGAACCTAACTGAAACCTTTTCTAGATGTTACTTTATAGATAAACAGATAGTTATGAGTTCAATGAGAATATCCAAATATGAGTTAAACGAAAATGTTCAAACTGCCTTTGACCAAATAAAAAGACTTAAAAGAATATAATTTTAAATATCAAATATTTATATTAATAATAACTTTCCCAGTAGAAATCTTAAATACTTACATTCATCTTAATTTTCACATTCTTTTTTTAATGTCTTAAAAACATAAGAAATAATGAAAATAAAAAATAATGAATGGTCAAAAAAATGTTTAACCGAAGTGTAAGATTTATATTAAGAACATATTTAACTTTTCACTCTGATATGCCACCAAGTATACTTGGTAATTTTTTTTTTTTACATCCTTATTCATATGCCCTGTGTACAGAGGAAATTGAATAGGGTGTAAAATGTCCTTAAAGTGGTGTCTCCCTCCTTCAAAGTTCTGTTACTTTTCTGACTTTGGACTGTGGAAATGCCAGTTCTAGTACTACGAGATTTTTTTAAATCCTGAATCGAGAATAATTTATTAAATTATACCTTTAATAATTGTAACATCAATTAATAAAACCACCTTTTCTTTTGCAATTCTGGCATTTCTCTTCTGTCCAAAACATTGTTTATTAGATATAAATATAAATATGGGAAAAATTTACACATCGAGCTAGTTCACTTAGTCCATGGTGAAACCAAAACCTTCTGTCCTAAATGTCTAAAATGAATACTAAATTTAAAAAGTGCATAAACAGAATGAAATCTAGGAAATTAACATTTTCTATAAAGGAAATAAGAATAAGAGAAAGCCTGGAACAACAGCAAAGGAAAATTAGAGTAAAAATGACAAAAGATATCATGAATTAAAAAAGTCAAGTCAGTGCATTAAGAACAATTCAGATATATGTTGTTGATCATAGAAATATAAATTATGAGGACTCCAAAGGATGAAAACAGAAATGAAAGGAAAAGGCAAATTTATAAAGAAAACCAGAAAGTAGTTAACAATAGTGCAGTAGTGTAACTATACCAATATGGGAAAAAATATACTTTCAAAACATATTAAAAATTTAAATTAAGAACATTATAGTATAATACTAAATGTTAACATACTTGTCATGAAGATTTGACTATTTCAAATATATGTACACAAGATGAAAATAAATGTCTCTAAAAATTAAAATATAAAATATTGGTATTTATTTATAAAACATAAAACACATAAAAATGAAAAAATAACTACAAAGGAAATTAATGTATCTTTAAAATATTTTCCTTGAGAATTTCTTGAATATTCATAAGAGGAACAGATTCAATATTAACAATGAGTTATAACAAATAAATTACACAATTAAAAGTTTGTGTTTTACATAAAAAGTGTTTTCATCTACAGATTCTATGCAATTCCCTTAATTGCACAAAATAATATCAAAGAGTGATAAATTAGGCTAAAAATAAAGCCTCAGAAAATTTCAGAAATGGGCATTACATACATTATCTGAAAACAATAGCATAAAGGTAGAAATTGATAACAAGAAGATGAAAATCCCATTATTTGGAAATGAAAGTATATATGCCCAGACTCATTCTGACACATTATTCAACAGTTAAAAAGAAACAATTACGACATTTAAAAATGAAGAAATCCCTGGGCTAGGGTTGTGGCTCAGTGGTAGAGCATTTGCCTGGCATGTGTGAGGTTCTGGGTTTAACTCTCACCACAACATATAAACAAATGAATAAAATAAAAGGCCTCTCAACATTTTTAAAAAATTTAAAAATTTAAAAATCAAAATGAATAAATCTCAATCATATAAAAAATGAAATTTCAAAAAAGAAATAGAAGATATAAAAAAGGAGGGGTGTACAGAACTGAAAATGCACTAACCTAAAAACAAAAACGAATCTCCAGGGTATACATAATAGTAGAGTGAAAATGTCCAAAAATAAAACTATCAGACTTAAGACATGTAAGTGGAATTCCTTATCAGTGGAATACATGCAGATAAAATAACAGAGAGAAAACAGACATAAAATACAAAGAACATAGGTGATGTGGTACGCATTGATAATCTCAGTACTCAAGAGACTGAGGCAGGAGGATTTCAAGGTCAAGGCCAATGTGAGCAATTTAGGGAGACGCTATCTCAAAATAAAAAGGAATAAAGGACTGCAGATGTAGTTCAGTGGTAGAACACTTGCTAGCTTGGGAAAGGCTTTGGGTAAGATATCAACACCACAAAATCCAACCAACCAACCAACCAAAAAAAAAAAAAAAAAGAAGAGAGAAAGAACAGAGTCTTTAGGAAACTGTGGGATAACAAAATAACTAATATTTTAATCATTTCGTTCCAAATAAGAGTGTTGAACTGAAAAATAATTAAAGAGAATAATTAGATAATAATTTCCAAAATATTTTCCGAATGCGGAGAAAGATCTAAACTAAGTTTAAGAAGCCCAGTGTACCCCAAATAGACTATCATAGTTAAATTCCTGAAAGCTAAAGACAGATAAAAAATCTTAAAAGCAGTCACAGAGAAATAAAGTATTTAACTTTTAAAAGAAAAGAAAGATAAAAAAAATAATGGATTTCTCATCTAAACCTATGAACAACAAAGGCAAGCAACATGACATTTTTTTAAGTCTTGAAAGAAAAATTTGGCAAACTCCGTATTTGGTTTTCAGCAAAGATATTCTTTTTGTTGTTGTTTGTTTTTGTTTTTTGGGATTTTTTTGGTTTTGGTTTTTTGGTGGTTTTTTTTTTGACAATGAGGATTGAACCCAGGGATGCTTAACCATTTAGCCACATCCCCAGCCTTTTTAAATATTTTATTTAGAGATAAGCTCTTGCTGGATTGCTAAGAGCCTTGCTAAGTTGCTGAGGCTGGTTTGAACTCAAGATCCTCTTGCCTCAGCCTCCCAGGCTGCTGGGATTACAGGCATATGTGCTCCACTGTGCCAGGCAGCAAAGATATTCTTTAGCACTAAAAGTAACATACAGACAATCTTAAATGGAAAAAAAACAGAAAGTGTATCCTTAACAAAACACTAAAGGGGTGTTCTAAACAATAAAAAGCAAAAAATAATAACAAAAGAGAATTGAGACTTCAGAAAGAAAAGAATATCAGAATGGGTAAACACTAAAATAAATGTTATAGACTATCTGATTTTCATGTACTGTATATTATATTTGATTGAAACAAACAGCACCATCTGAAGTGATACAAAGACAGGAAATAAGACAATTATATCTTTAAAAATGTAAAAGAATAAACCATGTTATGGATTTTCATCACATAGTTGATTGTGCTGGTGTATCTATTATATCGTGTAGTGCATTTGCCGAATTTGTTAAACTACTATTTTTTCAGATATTAACTTTTTCTGTATATGAGGATCAAATCTGGCTTCTCTGTTCTATAGCCCAGATCTACATCAAACATATTTATAAAATATAAATGTTTACTACTATGGAATAATTTCATTATTGCTGTTTTATGGTTATGTTCTTGAGTATTTATCCTTCATTAAACTTCAAATCATTTTAAATTTTAAAAAAACTTTCAAATGCAAGTAGAATTCAAGTAGGATTTACATTAAATGCTCCTATTAGTATTGAAAGAATAAAGTGTTTATTGTATGAAAACTCCCCTTCTAAACACTTACATTTTCTCACCCCCTCCATCAAATGACTGGAAGTATGTGTATATTGATTCTAGACTTTTTACCAACTGGATTGTGGCTATACAGTATTTTGTAAAATGAGACAATTGTGTGAGTTGTGGTACCACTAACTCAATTGGATAATGGAAAATTTATTCCATGTTCAGAGACACAAATTATCTAATATTATGAAAATGGCAGATGACACAAGTGGAATTGATGGCTCATTTTCCAAATGTTTTAAATAACAAAATAGCATTTTGGAAATTTAAATGATTTAACATGAATTAAAGTCTTTGCATATAAATTAAAGGAGTAATTAAATAGCATGGAGGACATTTTGTTTGACAGCAGTTTGTATAAAATATGAGAAATTTAATTGACCCCGAACACCTTATGAGACAGAGTTTGCTGTGCTGTTGTCTGCGATGTTGTAATTAGAACATATTAGTAGAGAGCACCCAGTCAAAACAAGTGAGCCTATGATGAGTTGATGATAAAATAAATTCCATTTGTGGGCACATCAGAGGTTTGCAGTCACATTAGAATAAAATCATTTCAGAAAGGGAGGAGGGTGAAGAGGAATCTGAAAGTTTGGACATGTAAGGGAAGTTTCAGCAAATAGAGACAATAAATGGGAGTAGAATCACTATATTGGAAAATAGAGATATAAAGTACATAAAAACTAACTTTATATATTTAAGTATTACAAGACCATAGGCTTATTAATTTTCTCTATAGATTTAGATTTTAAAGGGAACATTCCAAACAAACAGTAATAACATTGTCACTCTTTCTAGTCCTGGTATAGAGCTGAGATTTTAAAGCTATTATCAAATAAAATTTGAAGTATTTCTTTATTGTATTACTTGAAAAACATTAAGAGTAATACCATTCATTATTCTGGATAACACTTAAAATCCTTTTTTTTAGTTACCAATTACTGTACCTAGCACCTGACATAAAATTCCCTCAATCTTTATTCTCCCAACCTCTTGCTCTGCACTGCCAGCTATTTTCCCCACTTCTATATCAGTTCTTCATTGCATGAATTTATTAACATTTTTCTTATTTATTTTCAAAGACAGGACATACCAAGAGTTCATCAAGCAAACAAAAAGCTTTCTCCATTTTGACAGTTGAAGGTGGCAGTAGGAAAGAAATAGTTTTAAAAGTAATCATAGCTCAATGTCCATGTTACAAAATCTAACCCTTGAAAAAAGACTATTTGTGATGTATTATACCCTCTGTTATTCTAGGTTTTAGGAAAGTTCTAGAAAAACAATTAGTAGCAATATGCTAAATAACATTATTTCTGGGCACAGTAAATGCTACTTTTTCTTCAAATTTTTCCCTTACAGGAAAAAGAATAATTAGTATTTCCACATATATTTAAAAATTATGGGTACATTTTTTTCTGTATACTTGAAGGAAGAACTTGTGTGATTATACCATTGTAAGTTATTTCTTTCAAAAAAAAAGGAAATAAAGTGCACCCATATCTTTCCATTTGTTTGTATTAACCCTAGAACTAGATTTTGAATCATTTTCAATTCTATGGTATTTTAGGGTTTTCTGACATTTATTTTAAGATGAACATAACCTACATATTAAAAACTGATTATTTGATAAATATGGTAAACAAGTTTGTTGATTGTTTTTATTTTTTGAAAAAGAATTAGCCATTTTATTCTTTATTTCATGATGTAAATAAAACTGGGTTTTGAGTGTAAATATTTCTAGGTAATCACTTTAACTTTGTGGTACATATATACCAGAAATGTATATGTATATATGTATATACTATACATATATATATATACTTGATTGTATAATTATGTATTCATATAGCCACTAAAATGGAGCAGTCCATTGCCAGTCTAGTTATTTTTGACATCTTGCCAACTCAATTTGAGAATGGTATCTTGCATTACATGATAATTTAAGCAAATATGGTAACGGTGATTGAAGGATACAAGTGCCATTCTGGAACTTTTAAATTTAAAGATGAAAAACTATGTCATATACATGAAGTGTGGAATCCATTGCATGTTACAAATTACATGTTTGCATGTTACATTGCAAATTAACACTTGGTATATTTGATAAAAGTCAATCAAGAGAATCTTAAATTATAAAATATTTTACTTCATTGGAAATATTTTGTAAACTGAAGAACCAGCTATTAATATGTCTACTTCATTTTATCTTATTTCATTTAATAGAGTCAGAAATCTAGATATGTATCATAGTTTAATACTTTTACACTTGAAATCTTTTTAAATTAGGCACTTTATTAATTTTACAAAATAGACTTCTTTAAATAATTTCTGTAATACTTAAAATCTCATTTAAAAATTATTTTCATCTTGTTTCATAAAGTAATTTAGATAGCAAGGTCAATTCTTAACTCACAAGCTTTGCAATGCTAAATGTATGAAACCACATCAAGTTTTGAATTTATGGTACAAGTTCTATCTTGAGTTCTATCTTTTTAATTTAACTTACACTTTTACAAAATGTTCTTAGGAAAGGCAAAAATCAAATAAAAACTGACATGAGGAAAACATCTCAATGTGTCATAAAAATAAAGCATATTTAACACTAGTGGGAGAATATACACCTATTTATAGATTCTCTAAAATCATTTAGCAAGGAAAAATAGATGATAAGCATTGGCCTCTGAAGTTTTCCAAAGAGAGAAGAGTTTTCTTTAGTGATTAAGCTTATTCTGTCAAATTATGATATCAATGTAACTCAATCTGCTTTTAAAAATGCATATCCCATTCCTCCTACACTTCTCTAATTTTAAACAGGTGATTTTCCAACCTTATAAGATAGCAAATCATTTGAGGCATAGCTAATATGCATATATACACATTTTATAATAATTTAACATGTAAATAAAAGTGATTTCTTCACACAGGGTTTATAATTTAAGAGAATAATTCCAGCTGGTAGCTGGGGAGGCAAGGAAGCTTGTTTAATAAGAAGAAATTAAATGCTGAAATATGCAGCATCATGTTTTCTTATTCAACCCTCAGTAAGTGCATGATATAGTCACAAACAAGATTCAGTGCCCAGTTCAGGGGTCAAAAAGAAATGCAGTGTCTATCTTTCCAAAGTTGCTGATGCTCAAATTAGTCTGCCTCATAGGGAATATGCATGCCTTTATGAGATCACCTCAAATTCTAAATTGTGGTACTTAAGGCTTAAGTTCAATTTACCCAGACAGGAAAAATTTAACAGGTATTTGATATGGTTATATGTCTAATGGGAAAGATATATGAGTAGATATATATTTGCACACGTGTGTGTGATTATTTCCCCATATTTAAATATCTTGTTATTGGAGATTGTACACATATTTAAATTGGAGATAATAAACTGTATGTAAATCAAAGGAGTTGGGCAAATCCAAAAAGCAATTCAGTGACAAGATGAACCTGAGATTATTTTATGATTTCATGAAAGCAGAAAACTGCACAAGTTCAGAGGAAGTTGCTTTTGGATGTTAATAAAACTGCTTCTTCATAACAAGATGTATCATTTAGGGGTTCCCATTTCCAGTCTTTTCTCTCCTCTTGAAACTCTTCTTTTCTTGCTTATATTCTTCACAGTGTATCCATTCCATAGCATTTGCTAAATCAGCGATTCTGTCATTTTAAATTTTGGTTAACTTGTAATTTATGTTGCATATAATATTGAAAATTTACTTTATTATTTGGTAATTTTAGGTTTCTTTTGTTATTTCTTAACAGCATTCCAAAAATGAGATAAGCCAAGTTAGGAAATAGAAATGATCACTCTCTCCGCTACAGTGACTTCTGCAAAGTCTAGTGAATGTATTCTCATCTCTGATATTTACCAGTTGCCAATTTCTCTCCAGTTGGGCTACAGATGTGGAGAATTTACAAGAAAATTTGATTTAGGCCACATATTAATAAGGAATAGAGACAGATACATTATTTATTATAAGGGATCAAAGTATGTCAAGCTCAGTAGTTTTCCTATTTATACTACTCTGCAATGAAAAACTTAAATTTCTTTTGCCCTTTAACAAAACAAAACAAGAAGACAAATATCTGCATTGGCTTTCTTCTAGGAAAAGATGCAGAAGTTCGAAATAAATATGTGAACTTTTAAGTCATTTAAGTCATTTGTTAGGACTTAATTAAAGGAAAGTCTTGACCCAATCTGCTGACATCAGTGGGGAGGAAGGAGTTAAGGAGAGATTATTATAGTACAACCTGTAGGACAAAGAAGGGGCTATAGAAGTGGGGATTCTGATCAACAGCAACAACAAAAACATACTCATAGTTGGTACCAAAAATTTACCAACACACTGAAGGTCTGTCTTGGTTAGAACATATTTTTAATTAAGCAGGAAAATAAAAGGACAAGTGAAGAGATGGGGCTGGAGCTTGCATGTGAGTTGAGATACCCTCCCCACAATTGTATTCTTTACATGTGTTTAAAGATTAAAACAAACTAAAGCTGGGCATGGTGGTATAGAGATACACACTGGTTATAATTCCAGTGATTCTGGAAGCTGAGGCAGGGATCTCAAGTTGAAGACTAGCCTAACTTAGTAAGACCCTGTCTCTAAATAAAAAACAAAAAGGATTGGAGGTGCAGCTGTGATAGAGCATCTCTGGGCTCAATGCCCAGTACCAAACACAAAAATTTTAAGCAAATTATAGGAACTTCATTTTGTTATTTAAAGGAATTCAACTAGATGAAATAATTATTAAAGGAGTTATTGAAATCTTGCAGTCTACAGAACCAGATAAATAAGGATAGAAGATTCTTGATGGCATAAGACAAAAAGAGAGCAGCTGGAACATGTACCTACAAAAGCAGAACATGACGGATGTTGGCATCTTCAGTCTGCTTTCCCTGTGGTTCCAAGAGGTGGGAAGCCTAGTATTTACCTGCTTAGTAGGATGCCAGAGAAATCAGTAAGAACAGGAAGAAAAACTTACTAATTTTGACATTTATGAGACATATAGAACAAGTTCTATGATTCAGCTAGTGAAGGATAAGAAATGTGCTGGTAGATTTGAATCTTGAGGATGATAGAAAAGAAATAAAAATTAAAGATAAAATACATGATATTTTACATGAGTAAAAAAATAATGGTGTGATGTTAATCAGTTTTATTACTATATAGAGACAATAGGAGAACATCAATTTGGAGATAAGTTTACTAGTGATGAGTAACAGTCAGACATGAGTTGTGGGAACATGAGATCAAGGACATAATTCTATTTACTTGCTGTACTGTGCTGATTTCACATGCTTTCTTTAAAAAAGCTACTTACTTGTACCCCTGTCTGGCTTAGGTCAATAGAATATGCAACACTCCTCTGCAAACAACTTATTATATTTAAGAAAACTTGCAGAACCAAAAGGTTGTTTCCTGTCAAGTTATTTGGGGTAAGTTTGTGATCATCCCACAGATGAGTTTCCAGAACTCAAAGAGATAAGGATAATTCCCACTAACTATAAATCTGCAAGAATAAGTTCCAATTAGAACCATTTAGAATGGGCCCCAGTGTTCTGGAGTTATCTTAGGTGTTTCCCATGCACAATGGGGAATTGGAAGTCTGATGCTATTCATCAAAAGTCAAGAAGTGGACCTGGGTAGACTCTCTAGAAACATCACTGGGACTCCCCACTGAACAACAAGAGGGGTCCAAAATTCTTCTTTCAGAGAGGACACACTCTCTCCCTCGAGAGTGTCCCCTTTTTGCCTTTCCCTGTCTCTTCTAATGAACTCATTCTGCAACTCTGTGCTACACTTCCGAAATCTTTCCAGGATGATTGCAGGAAGCTTTGATGGAGGACCTCTATAACTGCCTTGGCTTTGGGTGGGCCTTTGCCCTGTAACACTAGTATTGCATGTGCACTTCATTAGAAAAAAAATATATATGCAAAAAATAGTCTATAACTACCCTGGAATCATATTTTCAATTTTAAAATAATGCAGAGTACTGTGAACAGCCTAAGCAGAGGGGGGCGGGGGGTCAAGAAGGCAGAGTAGAGAAGGTTACTGTCCAAACTGATCTATGGCAAGGGACCAGGAAAGAGAAAAAACAGATTATCTTGAAAGAAAGAAAGAAAGAAAGAAAGAAAGAAAGAAGAAAGGAGAGAAAGAGAGAGAGGAAGGAAGGAAGGAAGGAAGGAAGGAAGGAAGGAAGGAAGAAAAAAAGAAAGGAAAGGAAAAAGAAAGAAAGGAAAGGAAAGGAAAGGAAAGGAAAGGAAAGAAATGTAAATCCTACTGCAATATAATACTTGACACTCAGAATGGCCTAGGGATGCAAAAAGTATGATAGAATTAAAAAAAGAAAAAAAAAAAAAGAAAGAAAAACCCACCATTGGCACTAGGGGCTGCCTATGTGGCTCCACTGTGGGCAGGTCAAAGAAAGAGACTAAGAGAGCTGGAAGTTTTGGTGGCATGGAAGCATGTCTTAAAGGAGAGAGGATGGTGACTGGGAACATTATTGAGCTAATCCAATGGGTAAGCTGCACTTTTCTTTCATGTGAGAGGGATGCTGCATGTCTCCCATGACCTGGGGAGAGCAGGGTCAGCTACCTATTTTTTCCATAATGTTATGATGGCCAGTGGGTGAGGGTCCAAACCCAGATGTCCAGACTTGTGTAATTCCAGTTGGGTCCAAAAATTGACCTAGGAGCAGTTCACCACATGACTTAAAAATCAGGTGAAATTCAGGCAAGGAAATTGTTGCACCCAGGGGAATTCAAGACACTCAGTTCTGAGAGATTGTGGATATCTCTCACTGTTTGAATGTCTTGGTTGGCAGGACAAGCTGGGGACAACCAAGGACTTGACTGGGTGGCTGGGGGCATGAACCGTGCTTTGATACTGAGCTCAGGTGGCCGAGATAGGGGAATCTTGGGAGACAGAGGGAGGGAGATGAAGAACTGACTCTTTCACCATTCCATTGGAACCCAAGGGAGATGCCCAATGAGAACTAGAAGCAGCTGGGCTCTGGGGATGTGCTTATTTAAAGGCTTCATCAAACATCACTCCACAAA
Organism: Glaucomys volans; assembly: GCA_020662805.1. Classification (NCBI taxonomy): domain Eukaryota; kingdom Metazoa; phylum Chordata; class Mammalia; order Rodentia; family Sciuridae; genus Glaucomys; species Glaucomys volans. The sequence goes on along the minus strand of JAJEJO010001591.1, from coordinate 502,385 downwards.
GTACCTGGGGTCTAGGTAAATTGAAACCCCAACTCTATACCTCTGCACCTCTGGGAACCCCTTCAATAGAACTCTTTAGCAAACCCTCACTGGGAGTAAACAATACCTTTCAACCTGCTCCACCTCATACTGCCAAGAAAGAAAGCTGAGAATAGGCAACAATGAACAGACTCCACAAAAAAAGAAATTGACAGCCCCAAATATTACTCTTCCACACAATATATACCTCAAGAAAAAAATGGAAAGAAAAACAATTTGAAATTGGGAACCAACATATAATATTATAGATTATTTTTCGCCATTGTAACATAAACAATTCCTTAGTCTTTCATCAAGAACCATTTCTTTTAACTTTTATGTGCTGAATGATCTATGGATATTTGAACATAAAAATATTTGTCTCACTCTTCTTATTTCAAACATTTCTTGAAGATAGATATTCTCTTGACTCTGTATTTTAAGAACTAAGAATTTTGATTAGTATACCTTGGTTTTGTTTTACATGTATGTATATTTTTTTGTTTTTTGTACATGGTTTTTCTCCTATTTCTCTTCCTATTTCTCTATTTTCTCTTCCTCTCTCTTTTTTCAACTAACAGTCATATTCTATTGTTCTCTCTTTCACTCTTCCTTTAATTCTTTACTCTAGTCTCTCTTATCCTTCTTCTCAATTATTTCATGTTACATCTCCTCTGCATTCTCCCTTTTCACCTTTCTGTAATAGCAAACCCATTTGTAAACAAAATATCTTTACTGATGATATCATTGTAGATGCTAAAATAGAAGCTAAGTATTTACTTTAATGCTGAATGTTGATTGCATTGGTGGTTGTTATTTGTCTACCCCTAAAATGTGTAGTACTAAAAATCTTTAGGAACACTGTAAATTCATAGAATAAAAGCTCTGCCCCTTCATATTCTTACCATAAAGGGTAGACATACAAACAACATAAAAAAGCAAGGAAACAAATTGTCCCAAACAAATTAAAAAAAAAAAACTCATTAACAGAATCCAATGATACCACAGTGAGAAAAGGTCAGAGAAGAAATTTACAGTGTATAGTTGAACTGATCTATGAGATAAAAGATTATGTAAGCAGTGAAATTGGAGAAAATATCCAAGATGTGAAAGATCACCTCAATAAGGAGATAGAAATCTAGAGGAAGAATCACTCAGAAATTTTCAAAGTGAATAAATCAATAAACCAAATCATAAACACAATGGAAAGCATCACCAGCAGACTAGACCACATGGAAGAAAAAGTTTCAGGCAATGAAGCCAAAATCTGGAAAATGAAGTTGACCATGGAGAAAATATGTTAAGAGAAAATGAACAGAACTTTTAAGAAATATGGAGTAACACAAAAATACCAAATTTAAGATTTATCCAGTTAGATGAAGGTTGGAAATATAAAACAAAAGAATGTACAAGGTTTTCAATAAATTAATATCAGAAAATTTCCCCAAACCTAAGAATAAAATGCAAAATCAAGTACAGGAGGTTTGGGGGCTACAATTGTGGCTCAATAATGGAATACTTGCCTACCACATGTGAGGCACCAGATCTGATCCTCAGCATCACATAAAAAATTTTTAAAACTAAAGTTATTGAAAAATTACAGAAGGCTTACAGGATTCCCAAATATGAGAAATTATAATAGATCTACACCAAGGCATATCATTATGAAAATGACCACCATACTGAAAAAGGATGATTTTAAATCCTGATGGAGAAAAATGATACATCACACTTAGAAGGAAAAAACTCTGGTTTTCAGCTGATTTCTCAACCCAGACCCTCAAAGCTAGAAGGTCATGTAATAATATATACTAAGCCCTGAAAGAAAGTGATGCCAAACAAAAATACTATATCCAGAAAAATTAAGGTTCAGTTTGATGATGAAGTAAAAATCTTCCATGATAAACAAAACTTAAAAGAATTCACAACTAGAAAGCCTGCACTACAAAACTTATATCATAAAGAAGAAATGAAAAATAAAATTGAAAATCAGTGAGGGAGGAACTACACAGAAGAATAGTTAATCAAAAAAATAATTCAAATTAAAAACCAGAAATAAATCAAAATGACAGGGAATAAAAATAATAATTTCTCAATAACCACATTGAATCTAAATAACCTGAACTCATCAATCAAAGGACACAAATTGGATCTGTGTCAATTGGACACTGATTGGATTAAAAAACAAAGCACAAAAATATACTACCTCCAAGATATCAGCTCATAGGAAAGACATCCACAGGCTGAAGGAAAAATGATGGGAAAATCATATTATTCACATGTATCTCATAAACAGGCTGGGATTTCTATCCTCTTAATAAGATCAAGTGGACTTTAAACCAAAGTTAATCAGAGGGACCAAGAAGGTCATTTCATACTGCTTAAGGGAATTAAAAATCAACAAGATATAACAATCATAAATATTTATGCCCCAAACAGTGGAGAACCTACTTATATCAAACAAACCCTTCTCAAAATCAAGAACCAAATAGATCACAACACTTTAACACACCTCTTTCACTACAGGATAAGTCCTCCAAACAAAAACTTAAACAAAGAAGCTGCAGAACTAAGAAAATGCAATTTATAACTTAGACCTAACAGACATATATAGACTATTTCATCCATCAGTGATTCAATACATTTTCTTCCTAGCACCACAAGAATCATTTTTCTAAAATAGACCACTTGTTAGTCCACAGAGCAATGCTTAGCAAATACAAAAAATTGGAGGTAATACCTTACATTCTAACAGATCATAAAGGAATGAAATTAGAAGTCAATGACATAATAAAAATAGAACTAGTATAACAATTCAAAAATAAATAATATGTTACTGAATGATCAATGAATAGCAGAAGAAATCAGGGATGAAGTAAAAAAAAAACTGAGAGATAAATGAGAATCGTAACACACATACAAAATCTCTGGGGCACTACGAAGGCAGTTCTAAGAGGAAGGTTTATAGCACTGAGTTTATTTATTAAAAGAATAGAAAGTTGCCAAATAAATAAGGTAACATTACATTGCAAGTTCCTAGAGAAAGAACAAGTCAACACTAAAAGCAGCAGAAGGTAGGAAATAATTAAAATCAGAGCTGAAATCAAGGAAAGTGAAATAAGCACAAACAATTAAAAAAATCGATGAAAGAACCAAGTTGGTTCTTTGAAAAAGAATGAAACTTATAAAGCTTTAACCATGATATCCAAGAGAAGAAGAGAAAATACTCAAATTACTAAAATTCATGATGAAAAAGGAAATGTCAACATGGACACCACTGAAATACAGAGGATCATCAGAAAGTATTTTAAAAACTTATACTCCAATAAAATATAAAATCATGAAGGCATCTACAAATTTCCAGAGAAATATAACCTACCCAAATTGAACCAGGAGGACATAGAAAATTTAAACAAATCAATTTCAAGCAATGAAATTGAAGATGACATCCAAAGCCAGCAACAAAGAAAACCCAGGACCAGACGGATTCTCAGCCAAGTTCTACCAGCCCATCAAAGAAGAACTAACACCAATCATCCTCAAACTATTCCATGAAATAGAAAATGAAGTAACCCTTTCAAACTCATTCTAAGAAGCTAGTGTCACCCTGATACTAAAACCAGGCTAAGACACATCAAGGAAAGAAAACTTCAGGCGAATATCCCTCATGCATATATATGCAAAAATTATTAATAAAATATTGCCAAATTGCATACAAAAACACATTTAAAAGACAGAGCACCAGGGATTCAAGTTTGGTTCAACATAAAGAAATTATGGTTGGGGAGAATAGGGGTTGGGGTCATAGCTCAGTGACAGAGTGTTTGCCTAGCAGGTGTGAGGCACTGGGTTTGATCCTCAGCACCACATAAAAAATAAGTAAATAAAAGGAAAGTATTATGTGAATCTACAACTAAAAAGAGTTTTAAAAAGAAACTCATAAATGTAATTCAATACATTAATAGATTTAAACATAAGAATCACATGATTATCTCAGCAGATTCAGAAAAAACATTTGACAAAATACAGCATCCATTCATGTTCAAAACATTAAAAAAACTAAGAACAATAAGAACATACCTCAATATTTTAAAAGTCATATATGTTAAATTCAACATCATTCTAAATGGAGAAAAATTGAAAGTCTTCCCTGTAAATTCTGGAACAATATAGGTATGCCCTCTTTCACTACTTATGTTCAACATAGTCCTTGAAACTTTAGCCAGAGCAATTAGACAGAAGGAAGAAATTAAAGGGATACAAATAGAAAAGAAGAACCCAAACTATCACTATTTGCTGGGACATTATTCTATATATGGAAGACCCAAAAATCTCTACAAGAAAATTTTTTTAGAACTCACAAATGAATTCAGCAATGCAGCAGGATATAAAATTAGCGATCATAAATCAATTTCATTCCTATACATCAGTGATGAATCACAGAAATTAGGAAACTATCCCATTCAGAATGTCCTCAAAGAAAAAAATACTTGGGAATCAATCTAACAAAAGAAGCGAAAGACCTCTACAATGAAAACTACAGAACACTAAAGAAAGAAATTGAAGAAGATTTTAGAAGATGGAAAAATCTCCCATGTTCTTGGATGCACAGAATAAATATTGTCAAAATGGCCATATTACCAAAAATGTTATGCAAATTTAATGCAGTTCCTATTAAAATTCCAATGATATTCTTCATAGGAATAGAAAAAGCATTGATGATATTCATTTGGAAAAATAAATGACCTAGAATAGCCAAAGCAATCCTTAGTAAGAAAAGTAAAGCAGGATGCATCACAATATCAAGTCTTGAATTATACTACAGAACTATGTAACAAAAACAGCATAGTATTGGTACCAAAACAGACATGAAGACCAATGGAACAGAAGAGAAAACATAGAGACAAACTCACATAAATTCAGTTATCCCATACTAGACAAAGACGCCATAAATATTCATGGTATAAAACATAGCTTTTTCATCAAATGGTGCTGGGAAAACTGGAAATCCATAGGTAACAGAATGAAATTTAACAACTATCTCTTACCCTGCAAAAAACTGAACTCAAAGTGGATCAAGGACCCAGACATTACACCAGAAATCCTACATCTAATAAAAGAAAAAAACAGAACCAAAAGTCCATCATGTTGACTTAGGAACTGACTTCCTCAACAAGACTAATAAAGTTCAAGAAATAAAATCAAGAATCACTAAATGGGATGGTATCAAACTAAAAAGCTTCTTCACAGCAAAGGAAACAATCAAGAGCATGAAGAGAGAGCTTACCGAATGGGAGAAAAACTTTGCCATTTCCACTTCAGAGAGAGCATTCATCTTCAAGATATATAAAGAATTCAAAAAATGTAATGCCCCCCTAAAAAGCCCAAATGACTCAATCAATAAATGGGCAAAGGAACTGCACAGACACTTCACAGAAGAAATACAAATGGTCAACAAATATACGAAAAAGTGCTCAATGTCTCTAGCAATGCAAATCAAAACTACTTTAAGTTTTCATCTCACTCTAGTCAGAATGGCAACTATCAAGAATATAAGTAATAGTAAGTATTGCAAGGATGTGGGGAAAAGGGTTCATTCATACATTGCTGGTGGAATTGCAAATTGGAGCAATCACTCCAGAAACTATTATAACAGAGATCTCTCAGAAAGCTTGAAATGTAACCACCATTTGACCTAGTTATCCCACTCATTGATATATACCCAAAGGACTTAAAATCAGCACATTTCAGTGACTCAGCCACCTCAGTGTGTATAGCAGCTCATCTTACAATAGTTAAGCTATGGAATAAACCTAGGTGTCCTACAACAGATCAATAGATATAGGATATGTGTTATATAGACACATTTGCCAGAAAGTGGATAGATCTGGAGACTATTAATGCTAAGAAAAATAAGCAATTATACTCTACTGTCATGTATAACTAAAAAGAACAAAAAGGAAAAAGAAAAAAACACACACACAAAAAAATTTGTATTTGTATAGGAACTGTAAATAAATAAGTAATGTCAAAAAAGAGCCTATGCAGAGATTGAGATTAGTGTCTCGAATTAAAATACTTCAAAGAAACATCATTATAGTTGTACTATACTTCCGACACAGCACCAAATCTGTGTTAACACACCTCTGTTCTTCCTTCCTCTATGCTTCCTGTTCATTTAGTCGTAATAAAGAAATTATGCATTTTCATATCACCTATGTTCGGTCATTGCATTATCCTTTTTTCCCTCTCCTCTGTTGTCACTCCATCTGTGCGGTCATGTCAGGGTAGAGAGAAAGAAGGAGAAAGAAGCAATCTACATTGCAAATGTTTACTTTTAGAAGTTGATAATGAAAGTTATTAATCTACCATTACATTTCGGTACAGAATCATCAAATTTATATTAAGAAAAATATATAAATTAGAGTTAAAGATGACTCCTTGATCTTTGTTCAAAGTAGTTTCAAATCCCAACATTATTACTTACTCTCTTGAGTAACCTATTTGGTGTCTTGTCTTCTTCATATTTAAATGGAGATAACAGTGGTACTGCCAATTAGTGTTTTATGAGCATTGAATTAATAATGTTTTCAAAGATCCTAGCACAATATTTTTCACATAGTGTTATGTGGTTTTTAAGGAAGTAAATATTTTAAAATTAAACATCCAGTAGGGATATAGCACATTGGACCAGTGTTTGCATAGCATTTAAAAGGTCTTGAGTTCAAATCCTAGAACTGCAAATAATTGAATAAAGAAATGTTATATACAAATTGAAACATAAAATTAAAATTTTTAAAATTCATATGTAACAAAGTAAATATACATGTAAAATTTCTTCTATATGTAAAATATAACATCTGTCAATAAAAATTAGAAACAGCTTTTAAGCAGCCCAAAATGTTTTGCTGATTTTTATGTTTGCAATTACTTTAAAACAATTATTCTATGTTAAATATCATGGCATATGATGGAATATTAATTTCTATGTTTTGTTACTATTTAATATAGGGTATTTATACTTTAAAGTATATTACTATGATCTCTAGCACTTAAACATCATTTTTTTAATTTTATATCAGATAGGAAAAAATATGATCAATACCCAGTAAAACTTATCTTCTTCAATTGTCATTCGTGATATTTATAACTGAGACTGGAATTTAATGTGGATCATTACTTTTTCTGAAGTGCATACATTAGCTAAAAGTCATTATGACATACAATTATTTTCCCTCTTTATCCTCTTTGGATTTAAGCAATTTTCAAATTATATGTTTTTGTGTAATTAGAGTCCCAACATACATTTAATCATTCCAATCATGCATATGAATTTTAAAAACTATATAAACTTGTAATGATCTGTGAATTCTCATATTCCAACATTCTGTCTTATGTGTTTCTCTGTAGTATTTTTCATAAACAATTATTAAGAATGAAAATGTCTTATATAGATACAATGGGCTACACCTATCATCTCAGAGGCTCTGAGAGCTTTAGGTGGGAAGAACTGGTTCAAAGTCATCCTCAGCAACTTAGCAAGGCTCTAAGCAACTTAGTGAGATCCTGTCTCAAAATAGAAAACAATTTTTTTAAATTAAAAATTAAAAAGGGTCTGTGGGCATGTCTTGATGGTGCATGCCTGTAATCTCAGTGACTGTGGAGGTTGAGACAGGAGGATCATGAATTTAAAGCCAACCTAATCAATGGCAAGGCACTAAGCAACTTGGTGAGACCCTGTCTCTAAATTAAAAAAAAAAAAAATAGGACTGTGAATGTGACCCAGTGGTCGGATACTCCTGGGTTCAATTCCTGTTACCAAATTAAAAAAAAAAAAAAAGGAATCAAAATGGCTTTAATGTATTTTCATAAATCAAAGGCAATATGGGAAAAATACAAAGAATATGTATTAGTGAAATGATCATCTACTTGAATACATTTAGAAATCCATAAAAGGACATTATTTGTATAATAATAATAATTGCATACTTATATTAGTACAAAAATTCTAGAAATATATTCAAATGAAGATCAGAAAAGCCTGTTTTTACTTCTGTTTATATAGGGAGTTCCTTTTGAAATCTTAAGGAAAATATTGACACTATTAAATTCATAAAATAATTAAAAATTCCTATCAAATATTTAAGGTATATACATTTATTTCAGTCAAATAGTATTTAAAATTAAATAAAAGTTCATGGTATGGTCACACATTTTTTTTCACTGATTGCCATGAGTTTTTACTCCTTTCTATTCAGTTACCTATCTTATCTACTCTTTTTAAGACTTAATATGTATCTGAAACTTAAATATAGCACTTAATAACAGAGTTATCTTAGTTTCAAATCATTTCCAGAAACCATTCTGGTCTTTCCAATGACATTATCTATGACTGGGTCATCCTTTCATTGTAATGCTTAAGCCATCATCCTATTGGAATTCAAGTTCTGCCTTATAGTCTTCTCTTGGACACATCTCCAGGAACTGAGCTTTTCTATACTTGCCGCTCCCACAATACTTGATTCACAACTCTGTCATGTCATATTGCATACTCTTAACATCCTTTTTTAGCTTGTAAACTGCAAATAGCTACATAAACTACTTACCTGAACATTCTCAGAAGCTATCATGGCTCCTGTCACAAAACAAACCTTTGATAATTGAAATAGATATCCTAAACTGACAACCAAATATCAGCATCTTTTTTTTATACACTGATGTGAATAATTGACTAGTGATCTCTTTTAATGTGCACAGAGAAAACCCAAGTATTTGAACAAGTATGTAAAATAATTTATCAATGTTCATATTATCTATATTTTCATGGTGAATAAAAATCTTATGTTTCCAAAGCATAAGTGAATTTTCTATATAACCTGTCATAAGGAAAAGAATGCTTTTTCTCAAGAGAGATGCCAAAATATACTTTCATATATTCTGTTCTAAAAGATATACAAAAATTAAACAAGCAAGTATAAATCCCCAAGAAATTGTAATTCTCCTAAAATATTTACTTTAGTTCTTATCATTAGTAAAAATGAACAAGAAATGGGAGACCACTATAATATACATTTTTCCAACAGCATTAACCAATAAAATTATCATCAAAACACAAGGTATCATAGATAATACTTTTAATTTCCTTCATAAAAGGTCCATAAATGGTTATTTCAGTAAAGTGTCTTTCTTCACTAGACTAAAATGGTTATAGAATACTGCAAGATAAAAATACAAAATCACCCAGATATCTGAAGATATAATTGTAATCTTCATTATTGGGATCATTATTCATTTTAAGATAATATATTTAAATGGGTTTGCACTTTATTCCTAAAGAATTGCTGATTTATTTGGGCAATATATTTAGTGAAGGATTCACAAATTATTATTTTTCACTTTACCAACACCATTTGTGCTCCCAAAGTTCCCCAAAAACTTTTTAAATTTGAATTTATTTTTAAATGTTTGTCTTAAATCTCTAAAACCACCTTTGAAATCCACTAGGCTACTTAAATTAGAACATCCCTTCTCAAGTTAGAACCATAATATACTTGGAATGTAACAGTCTGGGGTTAAAGCTTTTCTCGATCTTTAACCAGCTGCCTCTGTCATATCCTTCTCTGATCTTTGCAATTGTTGTGAAAGTTTGAAATCACAGTCTGAATCTCAAGCCTTAATTTTTTTCTCAAGAACTTCCTTAGTTCAGTGCCTTATGAAAGTTTAGTTTTATTTTTATTTAAGGAATAAATAAATTTGCATTTATTACATACAATCCAAGAAATTTGGTGTTGATATGTAAATTGATTATAAGAATTTTGTTGAAATTATGCTAATAAAATGCATAGCTGTATTTACTTATCTAATGGGGCAACAAAGTACCAATTATTATTCATTTCTCTAAACTTCTAATGATTTCTCCTTGTTCATTTGTTTTTTGTCAATAGCTGAGTTTCTCTTTTCAACACCTGCTTTCCCTTAGCCCACCAGTATACACACATGATTTGATTTCGAAAGTCCTAGCCCCCTTCATTGCTAATGCATCTCTCTGATTTTTGCCTAGCATTAGGCATCAGTTCGATACTCTTAGATATCTTAACTACTTTATCTTGTAAGGATTAACTCAAGTATCCATCATTTTCTCTAGGAATATATATCTATTGGCTCTGGGATAATGAAGATTCCCTTTTAGAGTCTGAAAATATGAATGAATAATACCTAAGCTATATTTTGCTACTTATGATTTTAATTTTTCATTTATTAAAAATCCAAGCCTGCCGGTATACACACAAAACTTACACTTAATTAAACAAAATATTCCTAATCATAATCTCAACTTTTTCATCAAAAATAAAAGCAAAATATACATACAACAACCAAAGTAATAAAAATGGCCACATGCCAGTAATTAGTCAATCTTTATGTTCTTTGAATTTAAGATGTACTTTATGCTATAAACCATGACACTAACTTTTTGAATTATCCATCAAAAAACTTTAAGTAATAAAAAATGTATAACCATATGGCAAAAACCAAGTTAATCTTATCATTTGAATATATAATATTTTTCCTCTGTTACATTTTCATGCATAATAAATATGGATTCTTTTATGCTATGGTGTATCTCATTCATGAGAATTTGTTTGACAAAAATGATTCAATCTGCCTTAGGAAGAACTCAAAGCTTCTTTCAATATGATTCAACATGTTAAAACAAGTTTATCCCAATCCTGCAATCACTTATCAGAGTCAACATCCACTGGGCATCAGTAGTTCAAATGATAATTTATGTGGCCTAATTATTAAATTTGATTGATATGACTAAATAGGATTATCTTTCTTTATGGACTAAGAGCACTGAATTTATGTCAAAAATTGAATTTGAAACATTTTTATATCCAGTGTACTTGCCTGGATTTTACATAAAATTGTGCTGCTATATTTGGAATTTGTAAATTGTCTTCTGCTTTTTTAAAAAATAATTTAATCATAATAATAATTTAGTACAATTATCTAACTGGAAACTTCTTAATTATAGTTTTCAGGTCATCTTTCCCATCCACCACAGCTCTTAAGGTATTAAGTAGTTCACTTCCACCTCTCTCCCATTACCCATCTTTCCTTCTGGATCCATCACTTTTGATACTGTCTATGATAAACTTTCCCATTTTACCTATTTCTTTGGCTCTTAATTGAAATGATCATATTTAGTTATTAAAATTCATCATTAATACTTATCTTTATATAATCCAAATCTAATCTTAAATATGTTTGAAGATTTTACATCTTTGTCAGAAAAATACTTTTTTATTCTAGCATAAAATGATGTTTATAATCAAGTCTCATCCTAATTTGGCCTCTAAACCTCCTCTTAATTTCTTATTCCCATAAAATTAGTATTTCAAAAATTCTTTGATCAGATATATCTGACAACCAACTTTCAACAGCCTTCAAATGTGCTGTTCTCTAACCTACATTTTGTTTTCTCTAGAACTTTCATCTTTACATCACACCCCCTGGTATTGCATTCAAAATACAGTGTTTTCTCATATTCTTTTGTATATGAGGAAAGCTTTAGTTCACAACTAATTAAGGCATTCTTAATTCTACAGCTTTCAGAAATGCATTGGCAATATCTTCTGCTAGTTTGTTTACTTATTGAATTGTTTGCTTTTTAGGTTATTTTCTTCAACTAAGAAAAAAATCTGTAAGTTGTCCAAACTAGATGGGATGAAAGTGCTTCTAGTGAAATGTAACAGACCTCACACCACCTCCATTAGAAATCACCATTTCCTACTGTTTCCAGTGAGAAATCTTTGAAATTATTACATCTGGATGTCTAAGTCATGTTCATAACATACACTCTCTCTTTTTAATTTAGCAGTTTTGGGCATCATCTATTGATTCTTCCACAAAAGACAGGGATCAGCAAGCATGGTGCATTCCACCCTCCCCTTTCCTTTCTCTCTTTTGTGTAAAGTTAAATTTATCTGCTGTTTTGCACAAAAATGTATTCCCTTAAAAATTCTTGAAACTTAGTTTTGATGCAAAATACTTTATTTGCGAAGCAATAATTTATTTGGATGACGAGGCATTTATACATCTAATTGTCTATTATACTATGCTATGTATCACTGAGTAGGAATAAATATCATTAAAGGGCCTTTGAGAGTTTCCAATCTTTAGTACTTATGGTGATAGCAGTAAAAGTAAACAAACAATAAATTGAATTTACAATGCCTATGTTTTAAAAGATTATAAGATACATGTTTGTGTTTGACTCTGAGGTTATATGATTTTTAGTTTTATAAGTTAGAAGTCACTTTCCTAAAACACAATGCAATGTCTGATGAGCAGGTGACATTTCCAGCAATTCTGTCTGACTGAAAATCAATTTTACATTCCCCAAAAGTCTAGTTCTGATCAATTTTGGTTTTGCAGTTTATTCATTTTTAATTTTCATTTTAGGTATCAATAAAAATGTTTGAGTTCTAAAATAGGAAAATGTGAAAATGTATGGAATTGTCTTTCCAAATAGTTATTTTTATTCAGCTTATCAAATACATTCTCATTCTCATATTCTCCATCTTTTCTCTATCTATATATGTGTACATATCTATTCTCTTCTGGTTCCTGCTCTGCTTACTTTTTTTCTTTAGTATATATATACATATATATATATTTATATACTTTAGTAACTGTAATTCTATATATTGATAATATATTTTAGAGGGATATTTGTTAGCAAATGAACCCTTAAATTTGTATTTTATTCAAAATAACCATTTGGAACACATTACATTACTGATGTTTTATTTTTGAAATAGAAATTCAGTTAAAAATGATACAGTTGAAACTCTAGTGGAAGAAAAGTTTATGCTAACAGCTTCATTTTTAAAGTTGGCTTTCTTTTCTTTTCACACAGCATGACCAAAGCTTTCAAATGCATTTCGCTCCTGGCAATGCCAACTTTTACCTATCATTTCTGATTAAACATCTTGTGTCCCTTGTGTGTGTGTGCGTGCACACCTTTCTAGAAAAGTAGAGAAGCATGGTCCCTATTTATATTTTATTTGATCATTTTCTCTCTCCTGAATAATTTTGTTGGAAATTCAGGATAATAAAAAATTTAGGAGAGAAATAAACTTTCCATTTATTATATACATACACATATCAATAAATGCATTTCAGATTTGAATTAGATTCTTCTGCTTTTGATAATTAAATGTGTGGATGTTTTATAATAAAAGCTTTCACTCACTAATTTGTGATTAAAAATAAATTTTGTTTTATAGAAAATTATAGAAAATTTTATAGAAAATCACTCACTTCAATCACTTACATATGACTTTCCTATCACTGTACAAGTGCAACAAATAACAGTAAAATGGGAAATGTTTTTCTACATCATATTTTTATTGCAAATAATTTATTAATGTATTTTTTATTTTAAGTATCCTCAGACATGTTTATGCACAATACTGGACATTTTTTAAGAAGGACAAATTTAGTAAAATTAATAATTTTATTTAATCAAAGTTAAATATTTTTCTAATATATTTAAAGTCTTGGTAATATAATTGTTGATAAATACATACTTGTATGGAAAATGACTCACATGAAACTAAATTTGAATTGAGGTAGAATGTAAATCTTTCTTTCATTGCAATTAAAAATATTTGTTATGTTTTTATTAAAGCTGCTTTTTACTGTAAACACTTTTCTTAACTCAGTTGCTCCTGGTAGTCACAGGAATTAGAATCTTCCTACTTACTTCTTTCTATGCAAAAATTATGAAATCATAGGCATTTATCACAATCCATTAAAGAAATATATGTAGTATACCTCTTGAAATAGCCCATATTATCCACTTAGAATCCTCTAAACATGTAATAATCTATAAAATAAGTACTGTGTTATTTTTAATGTTCATATCTGTCTCTCCAAATACCATTTGGAAAACAGAAGTAAAGAATCCTTTATTTAACAGATACTCTTTTCCCATATCATTGATTCACCATATCATCTTTCAGAGTTTGTCATCAGGCACATAAAACAATATTTTTTAAAAAGGAAAGAAAAGCATATGTCTCCTATATTTAAAAACTGGTGATTCTTTTTTAAAAAAATCCCGGGTACAGAGTTGAATAAGGAGAAATGAGTTAGGTAAGGACACATTTGATGGAGGAATTTCTCTTAAAGCAGACATTACTGTTTCCACTCTCCACACTTGAAGTGTGTCAAACCCACTCATTTTTTTCCTCTGATTAGTGCCACTTACTTGATAGCTCCAATAGACAAATTAAGATATATCAGTCAGAATGATTTTTGACAAATTAGCACCAATATAAATGATTTTATTATATATAATCTACAATTTTACAAAAGATGAATTTTTAAAGCAGTAGTATAATCTTTATCATCCTATAAGAGTCACTAGAAATTTTAAAGTTACTCCACATGGTTACTATCTATAAAAGGAAAAATATAATTCAAATTGATTTTGTGTTTGAGAACATGTACATGTTTAAACTGGTTAAATCTTTAAATATTTTACAGGTAAAGGATTGAAAGAACTTTTAGGATAAGTGGTTATCTTTAAAAACCTAGCCCTTACTGACCTTACTAAGAAAAATACAGTTGAATGTAAAGTAAAATACCATTTATATTTCTACTGTATGACACAGATTGATCTTTGTGCTTCCCAAAAATTTCAAATGTTGAAATTTATTCCCCAGTATGATGGTATTTGGAGTTAGGGCCTTTTGGAGATGAGTACGTCCTCAGAATAGAGATTTCTTTACTGGTATTTGTACCTTTACAAAGAGAAAACAGACACTCATATCCTCTACTGTGTGAGGACACAGCAAGAAGGTGAACCATAAAGGAAGTCCTCATCACACACACAATCTGCAGTGCCCTCATAATGGTATTCCTAGGTACCAGAAACCTAAGGGGTAAATTTCTGCTCATCATCACTCAGTCTTTATTATTTTGGTTATAGAAATCTATGCAAAGACATAGGACATGGTGTTGTGCTCACCAAAGAAAACATTTGATTAATTCTTCACCAGGATTTTAGAAAGTAGAATTCATATGTGATTTAAAAAATGTGTCTCTTGACATATGCAAAATTCGTCACTGTTTTCCTTCACAAAAAGATTGTTTCATTTTATTAAATAAAGACATTATCCAATGGAAATGTATTCTGATTTCATATTTATTAAACTTTGAATAAACGTGCATCTTAGAAAAGATTAAAGATTAAAAGAAAGAGCACCAGTTTAAAACTGGACCTCCAGAAAAAACAACAATGTCAAAACCAAAATAATTTACTTTACTTAATGTGGCTGAATAGGCAGAAACAAAATAATAAACCAGCCAGAGGTAGCAAATACTAAGGTGGTATTCTTTTCATACTGGAATTTTAATTCTTCCCTCCAAGCCCACAATCTCGACATAATCATTTTTGTTTGTAAAAAAGTTTTAGACACAGAAAAATATGTATGTTATAAACATTTTAGATGATGAAATGTTGACCAATTTTTAATGAGCATATCTACAGAATTCTCATTTTGTAATACTTTTAGTGAAAGACCCAATACATTAAATATAGCCTGTCCTTTTGTTTATAAAAAAGATATTGTTATGTCTGATTGAAATACTCAATTTTCTCCTACTTTAATAATTCATCTGTACTAAGAGAGCAAATAATAGTGTCTTTTGAAATAGAATGTGTCATTTACTTTGTTTAAATTAATATGAAAACAAGGTAGATATATTTCTGCTTGTTAAAAGTTAGTGTCAAGAGGAGTTTCCTATAATATGTTGCTTTCTTGTGCAATGTATATTATATTCTCAAAAGACCACTGATTGTAGGTCAGTTTATGTTTTTTTTGAGCACATAGGATAACTGCTAGGAAGTAATTCAATCAGAATTTTTTTCTTTACCAACTTTCATGAAATATTATTAACTATATACTTGGTGTTTCTTTTTCATTGAATTTAGAGGGAAGTACACAAGTGGCACATTTCTGCTAGAGACAAAACTCCTCCAACTGTTGTTCAGTTTAACAACTCCCTGGTAGCCCAGTCAGAATTCCCTGTTAACTCCACTGTACTTTGGGACTCTTTACTTATGTAACAATCATTTTTCCCCTTTGGTATCTCACAAAGTTCAGCACTGCATGACACAATCTGTTAGCTTTCCGAATCTCCATTCTCCTCTTCCTTATTCAGAAGAATATCTTCTAATAAACCTCCGGCCTGTCTAATTTCATCTTGTACTGAAGAAAGCATTCTGGAACTGGTTAGTGAAGATGGTCAAACATCATTGTAAATGTACTACATGGTACTAAATTTCACGTGCATTTCATCACAACCAAAGATGTATTGAATGAAAATGGGGAAGGGAGGTTCAGTTTTAAAAATATTGATCTTCATTCACAGTATGTATGGGATTCCAGTTCCATTTTATATTTTATTGGTTTCTTACTGAAGTTGATTACATGATCAAATCATATTGGAAAAATCTGAGTTCAATAGAATTAAATAGTGTTTAGCTAAAACAAGAACAAAATACCTTGAGTCTGTCTACTTTTTATTTTCAAATTTTCTCAATTAATTTAAAAAATTGAATGTATTTTTGGATATTCAATTTTGAAACAAAAAAATTATCATATTTCTTCCAATTGCTTGTACAATATTATTCTCCCATCTACACACTTAATCATTTTGATTTTTGTGTTATGATATTTTTATTACAGACCGAAGGGTTAAATTATTTTTAATAATTTGTAATACAGATTTTAAAATCCTATCAGATATGATACAACAGCATGGAATCACTGTGTAAACCTTTAAAAATAAATGAGAGCCCATCTTTTCTGTTCATTTTTATTTTATTGTGAAATATGCTAGCATTTTGCTAGAGATGTATAGGGTCAAGAGGACCTATATAATGACAGTGAAGTCCCAGATGGCCTGAAGGCTGACCTAAGACAGAACACTTCTGGAAAAGTCTCAGAAGAAGACCTGGTCTATTAGTTGATTATGTTCCTCAGTGAAAATCTTTGTTATTTAGTGTCTTTTTATCACATTATGATGCTAACATACAAATTACAGACACCAGGTTCTCTTGGAGTTCCACAATTGCTAGGGCCTTAATTGCTCCATTTTAAGGTCTCTCATTTCTGTAGCAATTCTGTAAGGGAGAGAAATGTTTGAGAAAGGATTTGGTTCATCACCTTTGAAATGCCTTCCTAACAGGCAGTTGTAATTATGGGAATAAGTGTTCATCTGAGTCTAATAATTTATTTGTTCAGATCTCACTTTGAAAGTATACATTAAGGCTATGTACATTTTTCTAACATGTTTATAGAATTATGATTCAGTTATATCAATCAGTATCATCTTTACAACAGCTTGGATGTTTATGTTTTTCTATCACGACTTTATTTCCTTCATATGACATGTGGGACTATTAGCTTTACATAATACAACAATTCCTCTTTTTGACCAGGGTAACATAAATATCAATCTTATAAAGTAGTCACTTTTAAAACAAATATGTTATACTATTAGAGCAATTCACACATTTTGTGGAAGAAATCAAGAAACCTGAGGATTAGTGTGAAGGAAAGAACATAGGTTGATGTCCATGGTTCATGAAATCCCAATGTTATTATTGAAGATCTAGAAATGTTTAAACTGATAAAAAGATGAGAGGAAGATAGATTATGATACATTTCTGAAGAAAAACCAGGCAACATGTTATAGATGAAACAGAACATATGCTTTTTGGAACACATGAGAAAGGGTTTTAAAGACTGAGGAATACACTTTACCCTGAAGAATTTAAGCCAAATCTGTTTTCAGAACAGATTGTGACAACATTGGTTAGAAATACTAAATAAAACTTAAAACTAAATTTTAATTCATGGTTGACATAGATGGCAATCATCCACTGTGCTTCTCAGGTTGTGTTCAAAGTGTCATGTAATATTTTACCAGTGACACCACCAAAAGAAAAAAAAACGAAGTCCCCAGAAGAAATTGAACACGGTATTCTTTTCCAGAATAAAGTCCTCTTTCTTCTAACATTTTTGAACAACTCACCCTCAAAGACAGATAACACTTATGGTTATCTTAAAAATAGCTTATTACTGAGAAGTCTTTTAAAAGAAAAGTCTTCTTGTTTCTTGTCTGATATTTGAAGTAAATAGTAGCATGGAAGATAGAGACATGATATCCAAACCAAATAATAACAAAATTTTTAAAAAGCTAAAAAGGTAAGGAGAAAAGAATAGCTTGAACAGAGGAAATTAAAATTTTATATTGATTTTTTAAAAGTCTCCTCTCCTTGACTCATGGAAATAGTGTCTCCTCAAGGCTCATTATAATAAAACACACACACACACACACACACACACATAAAATAATTAATGTGCCATGCAATTCATCTATATAAAATGTACCATTTAAATGTTTGTAGTATATTTGCAGACTTTTGTAATCTCCACCACAATCAATTTTCAAATATTTCCATTACCCTAAAAGGAAATTCCATACCCACTAGTCTACTTCCTGAGTCTATAGATTTGGTGGTCTGAATGCTTCAAATAATAGAATCTTTCATTATGTGTTTTTTTTAGACTTTTTTTAGACGTTGATGGACCTTTATTTTATTCATTTATTTATATGTGGTGCTGAGAATCAAACCCAGTGCCTCACACATTTTAGGCAAGCGCTCTACCACTGAGCTTCAACCCTAGTCCCATTATGTGTTTTTGATCACTGGCTCCCTTCACATAGCATAATATTTTCAAGATTCCTTCATGCAGTATCATGTACATGTACTACACTCCTTTGTATGACTGATTCAAACCCCATGCTATATATGTGCTATATTTTTTCATTAATTCATCAGTTTGATGTACAATGCTGAACACTATTGGTAATGCAACCCTGAAGATTTATGTATAAGACATTTTTATGTATGTGGACTATATGCTTCCATTTCTCTTAGTTGTACAAGATTACAATACTTGGATGACATAATTCATCTGTCTAACATTTTTATAGACTGTTTTCCAGTATGATTGCATTCTCATGTTTCAACCAGCAATGTATCAGGGTTCTAATATCTCAGCATCCTAACCAACACTTGATATTCAATTTCTTCTTGATTATCACCATTCACTTTGATGAAGTAGTATCTTAGTGTGTTTCAATTTGCAGTTCTATGATGGCTATTGGATTTGAGTATTTTTTATGTGTTCATTGGCTACTTTTAAATTTTCTTTGGAATACTGTCTATGTGGGCTCATTGCCAAATTTTTATCTGAGTTATCTTTTTATTACTGACTTATACAAGTTCTATATTTATACTTTAATTATATATTTATACTACAATTTCCTTATTAGACAAACAATTTGTAAACATTTACTCCAATTTTGTAGGTTGTCTTTCCATCTTGTCAATATAGGGTTTTGGGACTAAAAATTGTTCAATTTTGATATCCATATTATTTCCTTTGTTACTTGGGATGTCTAAGTAGGGTTTGCCAAACCCACAGTCAGGAAAATTTACCCTTGCCTTTTACAGCAAAGGTTGATTTTTAGCTTCACATTTAGGTCTTTTATGCATTTTGAAGTGATCTTTCTGTATGTTTTAATGAAGTGGCCCCATTTCATTCAACTGACCATAGATGTCAGTTGATCGGTATGGAATGACTTAAATCTATAGGCATATATGGGATTATTGCCTTAATATTATTATTGTTTTTATGTATGAATGTGTGAAAACTTTTCATTTACATAGGTCTTCTTTAGCCTAAATAAATTTTCAAAATTTTCTAATTTAAGAGTATATGCTTTGCATTTGATTTGTTCTATTTATTTGTATTTTCTTAATATTTGATTTTTTTGAAGTTGTTATAGGTGGAATTAGTTTAAATTATATTTCTGCTTTATTCCTTGCCAGTGTGCAGAAATGCGATACTTTTTATGCTGATCTTATCTCATAAATACTTGCCAAAGTCTTTCTACTAGTTTCAATTGTCTTTAGTGAATTCATTAGGGCACTCAATATACATGATAAGGTCATCTGTGAGTAAAAGCCATTTTACTTATTTTCCTATATGGATTTCTTTAATTCCATTTTCTGAGCAACTGTCCAGGCTATATTCTCCATTACAATGTTGTTAGACGTCTGAGAGTGTACATCCTTCTTTTGTTTCTCTTACTTGGTAAAAAGCATTCAGCTATTCACCATTAAATACATTATCTGGGTCTTCCATGGATTATCTTTACAAGTGTGAGGTACTTCCTTTTATTCTTATTTCTGTTGAATATTGCATCATAAAGGGATATAATTCAAAACCATTCAACTTTGTCTAACATTTTTCTGCATCTATTGAGATGGTCATTTTTCTATTTTTATTCACTTAATACACTGTATTATATTGATTTATAGATATTAAATTGATCCTGAAAGATTGGCATAAATCCTACCTGATCAATATGAATAATCATTTTCATATGCTGTATTTTTGTTTTTCAGACACTGTATTTTATTGAGTTTTTGTGACTATATTGAAAATGATATTATTGTATAATTTATATTTTAAATGTGTTGTCTGGTTTTAGTGTTGGAATATTACTGCTTTTATAGATGGAGTTGAAAAGTGTTCCTTCCTCATAATTTTTTAACAGTTTGTGGAGAATTGGTATGAATTCCTTATTATTTGGTAGAATCACCAATGGAGCTATCTGGACTGGGCTCTTCTTTGTGAGGAGCATTTAAATTATTAGTTCAATCTCCTCATTAATTACAGAAGTATTTGAATATTCTGTTTCTTCTTGAGTCAGTCTCAGTAGTTTGTAGATTTGTAGGAATGAAAAACATTATGAAAGTTGTTGTCATATGTAGCTTATATCATTCCCCTAAAATTCATTTCTTTCTGTGATGTCTGTAGTAATGTTCCCTCTTTAATTCAAGAGTTTAGTTCTATAGTCTACTTTTTACCTTGGTGAAGAAAAAAATATCAGTTTCTCAATCTTTTCAAAATATCCAAATTTGGTTTACTGCTTGTTTTTCAATTCTTTAATTCTTTTCTGATGTTTATTATTCTCTTTATTTTACATGCTTATGTTTAGTAATATTTTTGTATTTACAGAAAGGTATATTTTTAGAAAGATAATTTGAGATGTTTTTTTAATTTTCAATAGGATGTGTATGCATGTTTCCTTCTATTCACTTCTTAGCTATGTCACTTAATTTGTATATGCATTACAACCATTTTAATTCATCCAGAATATTTATAACTTTCTATAATTTCCTCATAAAATTATTTTATAATGCTTTCTTACTTTTCACATGCCTATACATTTCTCAAGTTTTTTTTGCATTATTTTTTTTTAAATTTCATTCTAGTTAGTACAAACAACACATTTATTACTTAACTCTTTTAAATTGATTGAGGTTTGTTTAATAGCCTACCATATTTTTTATTCTGGACAATGTTCTATACAAATTTGAGAAAAATATGTATTCTGCTATTCTTATGTAGCATTTCATATATATACATATATGCATCATATTTTGCTGGGTTGTAGGCTTCTTTAATCTTTATTTCCATCTTGACCTTCTGCATATTTGTTCTATTCCTTGTTAAAGTGAGTTATTTGAATCTCCAAATATCATTGTGAAATCATTTTTATGTCATTTCTGTCAGTTTTCCTTAATATATTGTGGGACACAATTACTGGGTATGTGTTCAAAATAAATTTTGATAATTTTGCATTATATGGATTCAAATTACTGTGCTGGGTCACTTCTTTTTAACCTGAAGAACTTCCTTCAACATTTCATTTAAGGTAAGGCTTATAATTCTCAAAATTTTTGCTTTTCTGAGAGTTTATATATTTTACCTTAAATTTTGAAATAAGTTTGCTGGATATGAGATTATTGATTCGCATTTTATTGTTTGTTTCAGCACATTGTCTTCATTCTACTTCGTTGTAGTCTCCATTGTTTTGATAAAACAAATGTTTCAGAAGATGCAATCGGTTCCTACAGCTCATATATGGCACAAGAAGTCTACCAGACTATGACTGTCAGCTATTAATTTTATTGAGGTTTTGCTGTATATAATGAGTCATTTTATTCTTGTTTAACTCATAATATTTGCTTTGAGTTTGGCATAATAACACTTTTACTATAATGTGCTAATCTTTGATGAATTCTCTTTATTTTATTAAACTTTTTGGATGCTATAAATTAATGTTCTTTTTTGTAATGGCTATTATAAGAAGGTTTTTCTGCATTAAATCTTGCATTTAAGCTTTCTGGTAGTTTCTGTTACTTATCTTGGCTTTATTATATGGGTAAGTTTTTTTTTTATTTAATTTTGATTCATTGAACACAAATGGAGTATAGCTTTTGTTTCTCTGGTTGTACACAAAGTAGAGTCACACCATCTGTGCATTCATACATGTGCACAGGGCATTGATGTCTGTCACATTCTGTTATTATTATCCCCCCATCCTGATCCCACCCCTCCCTTCCCTCTATGCTCTCTATCCTTCCTCCATTCTTGCCACCCTTCCACCCTGCATTATGCATCATCATTCACTTATCAGAGAGACCATTTGGCCCTTGAATTTTTGGATTTGGCTAATCTCACTTAGCATAATAGTCTCCAACATCATCCATTTACCCGCAAATGCCATAATTTTATTATTCTTTATGGCTGAGTAATATTCCATTGTGTATATATAGCTCAGTTTCTTTATCTATTCATCCTTTGAAGGGCATCTAGGTTGGTTCCACAATCTAGCTATTATGAATTGGGCAGCTATAAACATTGATGTGGCTGCATCACTGTAGTAATCTGATTTTAAGTCTTTTGGGTATAGGCCAAGGAGTGGGATTTAATTTCTTTGCATGGCTTGTGATTTTTGTTGTTGAAACTGGACATTTTAAATATTATTATAATATATTGCAACAATTTCTAATACTGATTGAATTATGGTTTGCTATTGTTTTCTGAATTATTTGTTTGACTGGTAATTGTTGATTTTTACTAGGAACATTACCTTCAAAAAATCCAAAGAATCTGTATTGAAATGCATTTAAAAGGATGTAAATGAACCAAGGAAATGATAGCTCAAGGTCACCAATCTCAGCCTTTGTACTACTTCATTAATTTAAAAATGTGTCATTTCATAACAGCAGTATGGCTACTGCTGTAACTATTGTGATTGAAAGGCTTCATTAGGTGTAGTAGATAAGCTGCAGTTGAAAGAAAGTTGACTGCTTCAAGATTTCAGTTGTCTCACACTATTGAGAAAAAAATGAGGAGAAAAAGGGAAAGGAAGAAAATGATAAGGTCAATGTAAGTAGAGCTATGTTTAAAAAGTCAAAGGTAATGACAATTAGTGAGTAATAGGAGATTAAAGGAAAAATTACAAATAAGATTAGAAATTGTGGAAGGGAATAGAGCCATTATTAGGAATTGACAAAAATACATGTAGAAGAATCTAAGAACAAGAGTGGAATTAGGAGTAGGTTGCATTATTTCATGTTTTTATTCCTATAAAGATTAACTTAGGTACTTTCCCATTTGTAATAAATTATAAAAAATAAGAATCATCCCAAAGAGAAGACTATTCCTCCCCTCATCACCAAAAGGTGAATTACTTTGTCAACATGGGGTCTCAGCCACTTGCCATCCTTGGAGACTTTGCCATTGTATGAACGAACATTAGGCACTGCTACTTTCACCTATTTTCTGTGATTGTCATTAGTGATAATGGTATAAGTGTTATATAACCTTGGGGGACTATTTTCTTTTTCTGGAGAAATAAAATTCTTGCTTGTTAAAGGTTTCATCTTTCAATTTTGGGTTACTATGGTAATTTATATCTTCCTACAGTTTCCAACTTAATTTTAGTTCAAAATTGACATGAAGTAATTTAAAGAAGAATTTTAAAACTAATTACATGAGAGAGATTGTTTCAAATTTCAGTAGCTTTTGAGGTTCATGTAAAGTGTATAGAGGGCCACAGATTATTTTTAGTATTCAAATGAATGACATTTTATTATTTTTATATACATTCATTGTCCCTTTCTATTATTTTTCAGTTTTGTATCTACTTAATCAGGGTTATCTAAGGATACTAGTATCATGTGAATATAAAACTATATGAAGTATTTATGAAAACAAATATATACAGAACATATTGCCTTTTCAAATTAACTTACCAAATTTATCTTCCTTTCTAGAAAGATAATCAACTTCTCCAATGCAATTCATACTCTAATATTATTCCTATTAGTGGTTTTTAGAAACATATTACTCGATTTACTGTTTTTTCAAAAGAATATTAACACAGAACTTTAGTGAATTAAGATAGAACCTGTATAGTTCAAACTGGAATAACCTATCATTCTACATGTTCTTTCCATGTCCTTAGAACACTCTGCTTTGCATTACCTGAGCATCACTAGGGTTCCTTGAAAAACTTTGAAAAAAAAATTTATTGCACTGAGATAACACTTTAGGAGGACAGGTTTTCCATTAATGTTTATTGTAAAAGTGATACCAATCTTGGAAAGTGGGTGTTTAAGTCTTTTGGGGTTCTGCCAAAACTGTTTCTTACTGCCCTATCCAAGCTTGGAGTGCCTTTGACATCAGTAGACAACTACCCCTAATCCCGGTTTGCCTTTGGATGCTTGAAGACTAACAACATATACATGCATATATATATATGTGGATCTATATACATCTATTTTTATTTTTTGGTGCAGTGCTTGGGGGATTGAACCCATAGCCTTGTACTTTTAAGGCAAGCACTCTCCCAACTGAGCTATATCCCCAGCCCTGAGCAGCATATATGATTCCACTACCAATGTAATTCTATGTCATGTACAACCAGAAGAATAAGCAGTTATACTCCATATATGTATAATATCAAAAGATATTCTACTATCATGTATAACTAATTAGAACAAAAAATGTACTCAAAATCAGTAATAATTACCACAATTAGTACATATACATGAATAGATTTAAGAATCAGAAATATTTAAGTAGAAAACTACACTAACATTGAATTTTAGAGAAACAAAAGATTATTGTTCTTGTATAGCAGAATTGAAGGGAGGTAGCATTTGACATGAGTTCAACACTAAGGATTTTTAAACAGTCTCTTAAGCTCACAAAAGAAGGGTTCATATGGCTTCATAAGTCTTTGTTTTCTCAAACTAAAACAAGAAAAAAGGTTATTTATTTTTGTTTCTTTCTTTCTTCTTCTTTTAAAAAAAAAATCAGAAAGTTCACTTTCCTAGAAGTACCCTAGCCAAATTCTATGTATTCAAGAAAAATTCTATCAGATTATATGGAAAATTTTAACTAATATGGCAATTGAGAAAATGCTTATCAGTCTTGCTGATCATTAGGACTCTAGTGAGAAAAGGATGAGAGAACTCACATTTTTAGATAATCATTCATTAGTGTGTAATATAGTGACATTCAAATTATTTAAAATCAGGTAGATATTATTAGGCAGTATGGTCTTTTGTACTTTGGAAGCATTTATATCCTCCTACAATGGTGAGAATCTTATTGGTGGTTTTATATTTATAATAATTAAAAATTACTGAGATTTCTTAAACATTACAACTTCAGAATCTTCATCTCCTAGTTTATATTTTAAGTTTTTTAGACTTCAGTAATTCCAGAATTTTTTTTCCTGAAATATAACCCTCATTTTTGTATTGAGTATATTTTTATAGTCTCTGCATTTGGAAAATGTCCTTATACACTGTTTACAAATTCTCCAAAGGCAGATTTGTCATACCCTGAAGGTTCCAAGTCTCCTAGAATCTATTTTTCTTTACAGTTATTTTCCCTTTAGGTTGTTATGCAGCTTTCAAATCGGATAAGTGATACTGTCTCCTAGGATATGTATATCTGAGCCATATATACAAATCTGAACCATAGTGCTGAGGTAATGATTAATCCAACAGACAATTCCAGATGTCAGCCTAGTTTAGTGTTTTAGAAATTACATTACTTCTTCAGCACAAAACACGCTACTATTCGTTCCCTCACCTTTATTTGTCTGATTGATATGGATTAAATGATGCTACAATGACACACGCTTCCCTGCAAAAGACACCAATAACATCTCAAATGAAGCAAATTCTAAATAATAGTTTGGATAATATCATATTATGCTAATTGCTGGCAGATTAAACAAAGAAATATTCTGAGAATTGTTGAGGTTGAGAAATGGTTTGCAGGAGACATGAGGCCACATCTATATCATCAGTCCAAGGAAGTGGCCTGGCACTGGAGTCCAAATAATCTTCCCAAGGTAATCCCAAACTGAAATTTTTGAGACAAAAGTTGTAATGCAGATGTGCTGCTATTGTTGCATTTGGTGATTGTGTTGAATGGAGTAGTCAACACTGCTTTATTGCTGGTAACTTGACATTTGAGGTAATGAGTGTGCATGAGGGTCTATTAGGTGGATGGTTTGAAAACGGCCATCATAACTGTGAGTTCTTTCAGGGTAATAACATGGTGATTGGGATGATGAGAGGTAGATCAGGGTACAAAAAAACCCAGGGACACTTAACCACTGAACCACATCCCCAGCCAGTTTTTTATTTTTTTAATTTATTTTATTTTGAGATTTTGAGATGGGATCTTGCTAAGTTGCTCAGGGCTTCACTAAGTTGCTGAGACTGGCTTTGAATTTACAAATCCACCTGCCTCAAACTCCCAAACTGCTGGGATTATAGGCATGAGCCACTGCAATCAGTCAAATGGCTACCTTGAAAGATGCTTTAGTTGGAAATTTTAATTTCCAGTTTATATAATCAGACACATTTCATATGATAAATACAATATATATATATATGCAGTAATATTTATTCTATTTTCATAACCTAATGGCATGGTATTAAATTTGAATATACCTGAACTCATGTTTGTTAAGACTTAAAATACCTAAATTTACAAACACAAAAATTATAAAATGATTACCAACTCTACAATCAATTCTTCACAGAGATCTCTGTCTAATACAATTAAATTTTTAAAAACTTTCATATTGATATGTAAGCATTTCACAGAAGTTTAGTGGTCTGTAACTTGGTGGGTAGTAACAATTAAGAGAATTTTCTAAAAAGTATAGGTCCAGGGAAAAAGATACCTTTTTCTTTTCTATCTTAATATTTGTTAAATTCTTACTAGTATTGGTTAAATACTGTGTATTCTGGAATTGCTATAATCACTTAATAAAGCAGTAAACGAAGGGCCAGAAATTTTAAGGGACTTGCCAAATGGCATGCAGCTTGTACGTATAAGAGCTGGGACTGAAGCCTGTGTTTATCAGCATCATGAACCTGCAACTATTTTCACTGGTTGCCAAGGAAGTGTGAATCAGAAGCCAAGTAAGCATTGACCTTTTGCAAAAAAAAAAAAAAAAAAAAATTAAAGAATCCAATAAGATTGGATGAGCAAAATATATGTATCTGCTCTCCCCCAAACACATACAAGCAATTAAGCAAAGATAGAGCAAAATTCAGCTGGGGAAGAAATTACAAGTTGCATATAAACTAGAAAGATAGCATTGAACAAGCAGGAATATGAAGCTAAGCTTCAAGAACAGCATCTTAATACAAAAGCATCTTAGCACCATGGATGCTTTTTGTTCCTCTTACCTTTTAAAGAACAGCTTGGTTGATCTAGGCCTAATGGCTTATTGCTAATGATGCTTGCAAATAACTGAATGTAAATTTGAGAATGCAGAGCACATAGAGACATTTTCATAATGCTTAGGAAACCCACAAAATAACATCTTGAGTATCACTGAATATTTAAATTAAAAAAAAAACTTTAAAAATGTTAACAGGAAACATGATATTTTACACATTTAAAAAAAGAATAGATATATCTCTAATATCTATGTTTATCTTATTTTGGATGACAATGTCATGATATGTAAAGCTCATAAATTTACAGCATTTCATTGCTCTTGCTTTTAATGTAAGAAAATGGGGCTCTTGAGAAGTTATGCTATTTGCCTGATATTAGCTTATTAACATGGAAGATTTTACTTAATAATTAAAAGTTTTAAAGTGTTTTAATTTCAGCAACTACTTATAATCATGGCAATGTTATTAACTTAACCAGAATACAGCAAATTGACAAATTCTGTCAAGCATCAATGTGTCCAAAACAAGATCTCCATAATCTGCAAAACTCCAGAACGCATGACAGATTCAAGCTATGTATTCCTGTTGTCCAAAACATGTATTCCATGCATATTTGCCATGAAAATACCAACAGCTTGATACATCATTCACTACATTATCTAGACTTTAAGATATATCTCTAAGCACTTTGTAGTACAATTAAATTAAGGGTATAGTAGAATCTAAGAAATTTTCACGTTTTATCTCCAGAGAGTTACCTGAGAGCCCAAGGGATCAAGAACAAATTACACTGCTCTCTCCTTTGCTCTTGAAGAATTTCACAAGGAGAGATCTGTCTCACCAGGATGCCAAAGGCAACTTAGAAGGAAAAAATAGAAAAATGCACTGCTTAAGGAATTTATAAGCCATTCTCTCTATTCTGTTCGATAATGATAATACAATAAAGCAGCAGTTTACAATTCCTTGTCTTATGTTGTCTAGTTTGATTCTTAAAACCATTCTACAAATACAGAAAATTAAATTTCACATCCTTGCGCATATGCATTCACAGGCAGAAAACAGTGTTTAAACAATTAAAAATATAATTTCACCTTTCCTTTGCATTAGTAATAATAATGCTCATATTTGTGGGAGGTTTATATGTGATAAGTACTATTTTAAGTTCCTAACACTGTCTTATCTAACAGGCACATGCTTGTAATCCAGGTGACTCAAGTGGGAGGTCAAGGCAAGAAGCTTTCAAGTTCAGGGAGCCACAGCAATTTAGCAAGGACATCAAAAATTTAGTGAGACCCATTCTCACAATAAAAATTAAAAAGTGTTGGGGATGTAGCTCAGGGACAAAGTGCTCTTGGACTCAATCCTCAGCAAGAAATAAAAAAAGAAAAAGAAAATGCTCTTCTATACCACAATTTTGCCCTTTTTATAGACAGAAACGTTGAAGTTAAATGATATTTAAATTTTACTCAGCATTATATAATGCACAAATGAGAAGTCTAGTTTTATACTCAGGCAAGAAGTCCAACTCTGCAACTTGTACTTTAAAAGCAGAAAATTAATCCTCTTTTTCAGAGTGAAGATGTGTTAAAGATATACCTCAAAAAAAAAAAAAATAGAAGAAAAGAAAAAACCAAACATAGCAAGAGTTACTCTTCAAGATCCTTCTGATTTTTATATACTTTAATTCTTAAATTTCTTTTGTATCTCATTTTTTGATGATACTAATCAATACTGTAATCTGCATAAGAACTCTGGTAAAGTTTAGCTAATAGCACTCTTCCTTGCTAGAATGGGAGGTACAGATTTTATGATGTTTATAAAAGAAAAGTTGAACTGTATGACTTGAGGATTAGAGAATAGGCAAATTATTCACATAAGAAAAAGCTACTGGTTATGGAAGATAAGACTTAAGATTTGACTTAATGTGCTGGAACAAAACACACATAACCAAACAAGTATACCATTCCAAAGATAAGGATTCAGGTTTTGGTTAGGGGAGGTGAGGTCTACTTAAATGAATGAGTTTCAGAGCACTTTAAGCACTTACTGGGGGACACCCTTTCTCTACCTGGCACCTTCAAGTTGGGGTCAAACAGTTGTGTGGTTCAGCACCAGTTCCCTGCAGACACATATCTACATTTGATTACCGTGAATTACCATTGACGCTAGAAAAATTTTCTCAGTTTATCTGCCTTTGGTATTTTAAGAGGAGTGGAGTACAACATAGGAACTTGAGTCATATACTGCACTGGTGCCAGTATATTGATGTGAAGTTGATAGTTAAGGAAAGTAGACAAAAATATTTATAGTATAATTGTGCACATTAATATAGGGTGGTTGGAAGGAATTTAATTAAACCATCTATTTAAATCCTTGAATAGATATTCTGGGCTTAAAAACAGCAGAATCATATTTAATGGAAATTAACTTTTAAATATTAGATCTATAAATAAGCAAAACATGTTTTATGAATACTATGGGCTCTTAAGCAGCCAAAAAAGAGATCTTGTCACATGCTAAAAAATTGTCAGTGTTTCTTTGCCTGACCAAAATAACTGACATAATCTACTTAAAAAAATGTGAAAGTTTGTTTTGGGTCACGGTTTCACAAGTTTCTGTCTGTCATCAGTTGGCTCCAAGGCAGAAATGTGATATGGAAGGGCATTGTAGAAGAAAAATATTCAGCTCTTTGCAGCTGGGAAGCAGAGTTAGAAAGACAGAGACAGAGAGAGAAGGAGAGCACTCAAGAGTGATAAGAAATTAGGACAAGAACTATCTTCCCAGGTCATGCCTTCAGTTATAATATTCCTCCAACCATGCCTCACCAAGTACTATTTCTACCAATTCCCAGTAATCCATTCAGCATTCAATGGGTTAATCGGCTGCTGAAGTCAGAATCTCATGATCCATTGATTTCCAAAAGACTCCATTTCTGAATGTAACAATATTGAGGACCAAGTCTTGAGCATGACTCTTTGTGGGACACTTCATATCCAAACCCTCACAAGCATGAATGAACCTTTAGACATTATACTAAGTAAAATATGTCAATCACAAAAGGACAAATACTGCATGACTCCACTCAGAGGATGATTCTAAGTCTTAGAAGTCATGAAAACAGAAATTGAAAGGTGATTGCCAAGAGATGGAGGGCAGGGGAAGGGGGAGTTCATTTAATGGACACAATTGATTTTTCAACTTTGTAAAATAAAAAGGTTCTGTAAATCTGTTTTACAACAATGTCACTGTATGAAGTAGTACTGAACTTTACACCTAAAAATGTTTAAGATGGTAAATTCAATGCTACTTGTTGCTAAAACTAAAAATAAGATTAAAAAGTTAGAACTAAAAAGATTGGATATATTTTAAACAAAATAACACTTTGAAATGTCCACAAAATTCCTACAGTAAGTATAATCTTATTGGAACAAAATATACATATTGTAGGGAAAGTGGTACAAATTTAATTATTTCTTTTTAAAATGGGTAGAACAAATTTAATTAAATATTTCAAAATCTCAATGTAAAAGTTATCACTTAATATTTGAAACAATCTCAAAATGTCGAGTATAGTTAATAAGATTGGAATTTGATTAAATTGTATAAAAATCTTAAAAATTAAAAATTCATCTCCCTGCAATATAACCTACACTTATTCATCTCTCATTTGTTTTAGTCAGCTATTTCTCCACTGTGACTAAGTGGACCCAATCAGAACAACTGTAAAGGAGGAAAGGTTTATTTGGGTGCTCACAGTTTCAGAGGTGTCAATCCACAGACAGCAGGCTCCATTCCGTGGGGTTCAAGGTGAGGCAGGGTATCGCAGGCTCCATTCCGTGGGGTTCAAGGTGAGGCAGGGTATCGTGGAGGAAAAGTGTGGCAGAAGGAACCAACTCACATGATGATCTGGAAGCAAAGAGAGACTCCACTCTCCAGATACAAAATATATACTCCATGGCCACACCCTCATTAAACCACTTCCTCCAGTCACACCCCACCTGCCTCCAGTTACCACTTAGCTATTCCAATCAAAATTTCTTCCAGTAATTCACTGATTACCTTAAGGCTATAACACAATCATTCTCCTCCAAACCTTCTTTCATTTTCTCACATATGAGCTTTTGGGGATACCACATCTAAACCATCACACTCATTGTCTCACCAACAAAACCAATGTGTAATGTGATAGGTTGCAAAGAAATTATAACTAAGAAAAATCAACTAGTTTTGATTAGCCTAAATGTACATGTATCATAAGTGAAAATGAAAGGTTTACAAAGCATCAGCAAATGAAAGACTTATATAGTAAATGAAGTTGGATTTTAAAAAATGAAAAAAAAGATGACCTGTACAAGTGACAAAATATTTGTCAATCATGCTAAACATCCAATGCATGTTAAATAAATGAATGTCAAATTCCAATATCAATTAACTTGTCATCACTTGCCTCACTACATACATATTGCACAGGAAGACATGCCTTGATTCCATCAATTCATTCATCTATTCTATAGCCATCGCATACTCCAGACTGGAAGTGAAACTCTGGACCATCTTACATGTGGAACTATAGGGGAATTTTTTTTTTTTAAATTCCTTTAACTATCTTCCTGTTTTTCAATAACTAATGTATTTTAATAATCAAATGATTTAGAAATAGTCTTCAAATTTACATATTAAATATGTTAAAACATATTACAGGGATATGTAAATGTATCATAAGGATCTACACAACATTCCATAACATAAAGCAGTGCAGGTTGCAGTTCTCCAGCTCTGACATTAAAAATAAAAGTACCAAAATCTTGGTGTCTTAAAGGAATAGAAATGCATTGCTTCATAGTTTTACACACTAGAAATCAAGGTTTGCTGAAGTCAAGGTGTCAGCAAGGCCGTGCTCTTTGTGACAATAACTCTAAAGGGAAATCCTTCCTTCCCTCTGCTAGCTTTCAGTGCTTGACAAAAATCCTTGGCATGTCTTAGTCTGAAGATGCATCACCACCATTACATGTAAGACTTTTCACTGTGTATTTTTCAATTTTCTTCTTTCATTGTATGTCTGTGTTCAAGTCCCCCACCACACTTTTAAAAGTACACTAGTCATTTTGGATTACAATTCACCCTTATAAACTTCATTTTAATCTTATTATTTTTGTAATGACCCTATTTTCACATAAGGTCACATTCTGAGGTATTAGAATTTAGGATTTCAAACTTTTTTTGTTTTCTTTTTTTAATGGGGTAGGCATGATTTAACCTATTTCAATTGTCTGCATCTAAAGCACTCTATTATAATTCAAGGGCTCAACATTAAAATAATGTTTAATATTTTCATAGTATATGAAAATATTTTTATTAAAGAAAATACATAAGTGAAATCAAAACATTTAAACGAATAATGAGTACTTTCTACATATTGTCATCTAAAATAGAGTCCTTAGAAAGAAAAAAATTTCTTAAATTTGTTATTTAAAAGTCCAAATGACATCTGTTAGAAAGAAAATCACATTATGAATCATTAAATGATTATTTTCACTTACATTATGCTTTAAACTGCCCCCCTAAAATTCATGTCTATCCATATTCTCAGAAGGGGATCATACAAGAGCAAAATAAAATCCCTTAAGCATGCCCCAGTGAACCATATCCTCCAGCCACACCCTACCTGCCCAGTTACCATGCAGTTAATCTTTATCAGTGGTTTAATCTCCTGATTAGGTCACAATTCTCATAATCTAATCATTTCACTTATAAACATTTTTTCATTGTCTCACAGATGAGTTTTTAACAGGCACCTCATATCTAAACCATAACAATGTCCCTTTTCTGAAAGCAAAATTTGTCTGTTAAATGACCACAGGTTTCTTTGAAAACTACTTAGAAAACATTTTCAATACTGCACATGTACATTTATGGTGGCATTCTTCAAGAAGACTCACTTTCTAATCAATGAACTGTATTGCTAAAAAACAACCCATCCCTGAAAACTGAAGGATTTTAATTATACTGTTTAAAAGGACTTCAACTTTCTAATCTTTAGCTCTATATTATTTTCCAGTAATATGAGTCAGGTATTACACCTCCATTAACCTTCTGGTCCCTTTTGCTACTTAATGCCAAGGTAGTTATGACATGTCTATTTTCCTTACCATAAGCCATCATTACATTCAGGCTTCAATTGGATATTCCTAAAGTCTATCAGGACCAGAACCTCATCCACGCCTCATCCAGGCACAATATCAGTTCATGAATCTCAGACTCATCACTCAAATATCCACATCATAGATAACTCATATCACCCTAATCTTTTCCTGTTAGAGACCTGAATTAAACATAAAAAAACTGTATACTTTTTGCATTCAGTATTCTGAAACTCCACTACACTAACAATTAATTTCTAAGCCAAATTTTCAGCTTAGTTAACCCAGTAGAGTATAATGTCTTTAAATAGTGCTGTGGAGGCACTTTGACTTTTATATTACGCATTGAATTTTAAGTTCCATAATCTAAATGTGTCCTTTATTTTTTCATGGTTTTCCTGCTATTAACCAAGGATCATGTAAATTCATAACCTTATAATTACCATTGCCCCATTGCTTTTAATCTTCTATTACCACATAACCTATGCTTCAACTTATACCAGCTCCTAAAACCAAATCACTTCCAGGTACAATAATTGCGATTTTATTATATTCCAGTTATTACCATCTCCATTATTCCTACTAGCAATCTGGTCCCTAATATTACCATCTGATGAGTGAGTGACCCAGTTCTAGCATACCAACTCAGGATCGGACTTTCAGGACATCTTCTGGTTCTAAGATAAACAAACTTTATTATGTATAGAGAGAAGATCTTGAATCAATGTTTTTATTAAGTTCTATTACTTTGGAAAATAATACCAGGAAAAAAAGTTATCTTGAGAAAAAAAAAAAGAAACCTAAGAATTTTAGGACTATCTCATAATTTATTAACTTCCTGGCACATCTAGGTTTGTATATAGGAGAAAAAGAAACCTACATAGAGGCAGAAAAGCCCTAAAAAGAAAGTAAAACATGTGGTACAGCTGGTCTAAGTTGTTTTTAATTTATGCCTATAAACAGATGGTAGCCATGGCAGCATCTAGAATTAAAATAGTTCTAAGCACTAGTTACCAAACTTCATTGTACATTAGAATCACTAGAAGGACTTAAGTGTCAAATTATTTATTTCTAAGCTTGACCCACAGACTGCATTATTTAGTAGTTTTGTGGTATACATATAAGAATCTGAATTTTTAAAATTTCCCTAGAAATCATGATACTAATAGATCCTATTTTCACCACTCTCCTAGATTACATAAGGTGGAAAACAGGATTAATTTGATATTCAAATATACAGTTTGTTTAATAAAGCATGTCAACGAACATAGAAATAATTGATGAAAACGATTGAAATATAAGAGTATATACATATACATAATCTCAAAATACTACCTCACAGATTTCTTTCTAATTAAAAAGGGAACATATAGTTGAGAGACTTGGAGGATATTCTCACCTAGATAATCAGATTTTAAAGCACTGATAACAGACATACTAACATGCCTTCTAGTGTTGCAAAGTAGCTAGGTAGTTTTATCACCAAATCTGTATCTTTAATATTTAAGTAAGTTGAACTGACCTAGGTTATACATATATATATATACACACACACACATATACACATATATATACATTACATTTTTACATTCAATACACATGCACACTCACATACACACAATCTGAGATAAGTCAAAAAACAGGAAGACACTACTACAGATAAAGAACAACAACCAAATATAAAATTAAATTCAATGTATGAACCTTAGTAAAATCCTCAGGGTACAGTTGTAGATGTTAAAGAGAATACTGGTACAAATAGACAAATTTAAATAAGAACCCTATTTTATTTAATGATATTGTACCAATGCTAAATTTTGGAGATTTTTAAAACAATGGCATCATGATTATATAGGAGAAAAATCTTGTTCCAGGCAATAAATGAAGTATTTATAGGCAAAATGTCATGGCATCTTCAATTTGCTTTTACATATTCACCATAAAAATAAGAGAAAACACCTACAAAAATAGATGGCAGACCTCTAACAAGAGTGATTTGATACATAGGTACTTCTTATACCATTTCTTCAATTTTCTATAGATTTCAAATTTGTGAAAATAAATTTGGTAAAATATATGATATGATGAGTATTATCAAATAAACATTAAGAACTTTTGAAAAGCATTGAAAGGTGTAAGAGATAACTCCTAGAATGAGAAATTGGAGAAAGTATCAAAAAGACTGGCATATTTGTACTAGGTCTTGAAAATTGTAGAATTTTTGATGGGCAGACATGGAAGAAAAATATATTCTTGGTAGAGTAATGATATGAGTCAAACATAAAAAGTTAATGCTCAGTATTATTATTCTTGCTATTAATAGTAATAGCTATTCTTCATGACTATCATGTTTAAATCTCCAAAGGATTAAAAAATTGAGATGAATTGATCAATGCCTTAAAAGAATTATTAATAACTTTGTGCAGATGCATTAGGGGAAAAATATATTATTTATAAAAGGAAGAATCATTTAAACATCATCCAGGTACATTGTGCTAGCCCTTAAAGAAATACCGAGTATTTTATACATTAAGCATATGAAGGCAGAAATTATATTAATAGGTCAATTAGTCTATGTCTAATATATGCATGCCAAACACAGAATTTTATCATCAATTATATACATTTTATAAACTTAGTAGTATTTATATCCAATAGTGAATAATTTACTATAAATAAATGGTGCATACATTTGTTTCAGAACCATAAGTAGTATATTTAATGAATTAGTTAAAATGCCATGAATTTTATAACTATCAATGACACAGAATTACTGTAATTGCTTTGTTTGAAAAGGTATTTCTATTTTTGCATAGTAGAATTTCAAGGCTTACAATCAAAGTGCTTACATTTTTTATACCTGAATAAATATTCATAAGTGCATTTTTCTAATGTTATTGGAAATATTTGTCACCTCCACTTATTGATGATTATTTTTAATTCATTTTAACTAATAAATAAAAACATAAATTATCCTATCAATATAGGTGCCATCTGATGTTTTGATACATGTATACATTATGCAATGCTTGAATCAGGTTAAACATACCTATCTCCTCAAATGTCATTTAAATATGGCCAAACTATTTAATATTTTTCCTTAAAGCTTTTCAAAATATATGATGCATTGTCATTATCTGTAATCATCTTAGTGTGATAGCACACCAAAACTTACTCCTGATGAGCTAAAATAGAACCCATTGATCAACCACTCCCCTTCGCTCTGTTTCCCTTACTCTCCCTGGCCTCTGGTAAGGAGAATTCTACCCCATCTTCTATAGAATAAATCATTTAATGTTCTACATAGGAGAAAGATTATCTGCTCCTTGTCTTTCTGTGCCTGGTTTATGTCACTTAACAATGATCTCTAGTTCCAGCCATGTTGTCACAAATAACAGGATTTTATTCTTGTTTATGGTGAAATAGTATTCTATTGTGTATATGTCCCACATATTCTTTATCCATTCATCAGTTATGGATACTTTGTTTCCATTTCCTGGCTGTTGTAAATGGTGTTGGAATTAACATGTAAGTGCTGATGTGTCTTCAAATATTGATTTCCTTTCCTTTGCATATCTACCCTTTAGTAGGATTAATGGATACATTACAGCCATAGCTCAATTTTTGAAAAAACCTCCATACTGTTTTCCATAACAGCTGTACTAATTCACATTCCCACTTAGAATGGGAATCCACATCTTCCCAAGTACTTGTAACATTTTGTCTTTTTGACAATAACCCTTATTATTGGAGTAAGATTATATGTCATCATAGTTTTGACCTGCATTTCCCTGATGATTTGTGATGTTGACCATTTTGTCGTATAGCTGTTGGCCATTTTTATGCCTTCTTTAGAGGAATGTTTATTTAAATCTAGTGCCCAAGTTTAAACCAGGTTTTTTGTATTTTTGCTGTTGAGAATTTGTAGTTCCCTGTATACTCTACATATCTACCTCTTGTCAATAGTATAGTTTACAAATTTGTTCCCCATTCTCTAGGTTGTCAATCTCTGTGCTTTGTTGATTGTTTTCTTTACTTTTGTAGAAGAGTTTTAATTTGATGTAAACTTCTTATTTATTATTATTTGTTTCCTGTACTTTCATCTTGTGGTCTCATAGATTTAGCATTTATATTTAAGTCTGAATCCATTTTGATTGTCATAATCTGCCAGAGACCAGGTTCATTTTTCTGCACTTGGAAATCTAATTTTCTAAGCACCACTTACTGAAAACATGTCCTTTCTGGAATGGGGGTTCCTAGTACTTTGTCAAAAATCAGCTGTTTGTAGAACATGAGTTTTATTCTAAGCTCTATATGCTATTCCATTCATCTATGTGTCTGCCTTCATGCCAAAAACCATGTCATTATGTTTATTACAAATTTATAGTAAATTTGGAATTCAGATAGAGTAATACCATGTGTTTGGTCCTTTTGCTCAAGATTATTTTAGCCATTTGGGTTCTTTTGTGGTTTCATATAAATTTTAAGATTGATTATTCTTGTCTTACAAACAGTGCTATTACTATTTTGATTGGGATTGCATTTAATTTATAAATTTCATTATCAATGAATACTTTAATTATTTTGATTCTTCCACTAATGTGATAGGCATTTCTAATTTTTAGTAGGTTCATCTATTTCTTTCATTGAGATTTTAGAATTTTAAGTGTAGAATTTATTTACTTCATCAGAGAAATCTATTCCAAGGTACTTATTTTGGAAATAATTTTTATTGCTTTTAAATTTCCTTTTGAACATCTTTGTTATTAGTGAGTAAAATATTATAGTTCTTTTGTATGTTGATTTTATACCATTCAAAATTACTAAATTTATTTACTATTTCTTACAGTATTTTGGTGGGTTCCCTAAATTTCCCACGTAAGAAAATCATGTTATCTTCCAATAGGGATAAACTGACATTTTACCTTTCTGCTTTTATGACTTGTATTTCTTTTCTTTCCTAATTTTTCAGAGAATTCTGGTACCATGTGAAGGAAGAGTGGTCAAATTGGACATTTTTGTCTTGCTTCATATGTTCAAGGACACCCTCTCATCTTACTGCTCAGTATGATGTCGGGTGTGATAGTCTTTTTATACTTAATTTGCAAAGAGTTTTAACAATGAATAGATATTGAATTTTATTGAATGTTTCTTTTTCTGTACCCACTGAGATGATCATGTGATTTTTGTTTTATATTCTGTTTATGTATGCTATATTTGTTGATATGCATATGTTGGGCCATACATGGATCCTTGGAATAAGTCCAACTTGATTATAGTGCATGACTTTCTGATATGCTGTTGGATTTCATTTTCTAGAATTTTATTGAAAATTTTTACATATAAGTGGATCAGGGATATTCGTCATTGTTTCGTTTCTTGGATGTCCTTGTCTGGTTTGGCTATCAGGTTAATTCTGATCTCATACAATGAGTTTGGAAAAGTTCCAACCCTTTCATTTTTTCAAATATTTTTAGAACAGGTAGGTACAAAATTTGTTTTGATGTTTCAGAGTAAAATGAATTGAATTGAAAATAAATATAAGCATTTTACATATGGAAATATATGCAAAAACAATATTTGATGTTTTGGTTGGGTAATAGTTTTTGAGCTTATGACCAAAATACTGGACAAGAACAACTTAGAGGAGGAAACATTAATTTCAGCTCATGGTTTCAGAGGTTTAGTCCATGATAGTCTGAGCAATTTCTCTGGGCCCAAGGTGAGACAGAAATCATGGCAGAAGTCATGATGGAGATGTACTCTTCACCTCATGAAAGAGGGATGAAAGAAAGAGGGAAGAAAGAAAGAAAGAAAGAAAGAAAGAAAGAAAGAAAGAAAGAAAGAAAGAAAGAAAGAAAGAAAGAAAAGAAAGAAAAGAAAAGAAAGAAAGAGAGAGAGAGAGAGAGAAAGTGGCTACAGGGAAGATGAACCCTTCCAGGGCACAACCCCAGTGACCAACCTGCAGAATACAGTCCACCTACTTACAATTAACCTCCAATCATTTTATTCAAACTTGGATAAACTGTTTAGGCTACAACTCTCTCATAGTCCAGTCCTTTCCCCTTCAAACTCTCCTGCATTAACACAGAAACATTTAGGGAACACCTTATATTCAAACCATAACAAGATTTATAATATGATAAAACTAAATGGTAGAATATTATGAAAAAATTTAAAAAAAGAAGGGAACTTAGTAAAAAAGATTTGAATACTAAGTTCTTAACTTTGAGGCATAAGCTGGTATCTCTTATGTCAAAATGTGATTTTAGTAATTTCTCTAATAGTACCACACTGTGCTTGATTTTTTAAGTGACTTTTTCATCCAGCCCTAGATTTTTCCTCCCCAAAATAATAAAATATATATTGAGTGATTATTTTAGTTATTATTTTACTATATTATATATATTTATAATATATCTAATATATAGTATTTTAGTGATTATTATTATATTCTTTTCAGAAATATCTGCTTAAGTCTTCACCCTTTTTTAACTTTTTTATTTTGTATATTTTGAGTTATTATGTGTTCTGGATATTAACTCCTTGTCACATATATATTTTACCAATGATTTCTCCCATTCTATACGCTCTTTATGCTTCTAAATGCTTCCTTTGCTGAGCATAAGTGTTCTAATTTGATGTATCCTATTTGTCTATTTTCACTTTTTCTTCCTGGACTTTTGGGGTACTGACCCCTAAATTCTTAGCCATTTCAATATGCTAGAGCATTTCTTCCTGTTTTATTTTACTAGTTCCACAGTTCTGGGGCTAACATTTATCTCTTTTATCCATTTTGAGTGGATTTTTTAAGTAATGAGAAATAGGTGCCTAATTTCTTTGTTGTCAATGTGACTAATTCAGAATATATTCCAATGAATAAATGCTTATCATCAGTAACCATCAGGGAAATGCAAACCAAAACCACATAACATATCACCTTATTCTAGAGAGAATGACTATTACCAAAAGACATAACATAACAAGTACTGTGGATAAGAGGAGGTCCTTGCATGTTTTGAATGAGAATGTAAATTAGCACAGCTGTTATGGAAAACAGTTTGTAATTTCTTCAAAACATTAAAACTATAGCTACCACGTGGCCTACTAAACATCTGCACTCCCATATTCATTCTAACACTACCATAGCCAGGAAATGGGAACAACCAAAGTACTCATCAACTGATAAATGGGAAAAATTGTGGTACATATATGCAATAGAATATTATTCCACCATAAAAATAGAATGAAGACCTGTCATTTGTAACAAGATGGATGAAACTGAGATCATTATGTGAAGTGAAACAAACCATGCACAGAAAGACATGTAGTGCATAATTTCCTCATATGTGGAATGTAAAAACATTTATCCCACACAAGTTGAGGGTAGAATGGTTAGTAGCAATAGCTGGGGAGACTAAGGGGGACTGATTGATCAATAGGTTCTAAGTTTCAGTTTAAAAGGATTAAGAAATTGTGGTGTGGCACTTCACTATGCTGCCAATAGAAAAGAAAATGGCAATGCTCTGTATAAGTTATAAAAAAGGATTTTGAACATTTTGACCACAAAGAAATGACATTGGATCAGAAAGATATGTTTAACAAGATTTAATTATTACACACACATTATTTATACCCTAAACATCTGTTCTCATTAATACATGCAATTTTGTTTTGATGTATAAGTTAAATTATATTTAACTTTTTAACTTAAACTTTTAGAAAAGGTTTTATTGATATTTTTATTGATTGGCTATAAGTGTGCAGGTATTATAACATATTCCCTTCATATATTCAGATTTATTTTGTGTTAGAAAGTGTTTATTTCTCTTGCTAACACTGCTGTTTAAAGAGGGAAGTACTTTATATTCATGCAGAGAAACTGTTGCATTCAGTCTCTACCTAAATAGATGCTGTCAAATGTGATTCGGAGGATATTGTTTGGGCTATAAGGCATGAAAATGTAGACAAGCACTAATTTCACAGGCTTATCTGGACAAATCTAGATAGACAAACAGGACTATACTAATGAAATGTTTTGGATATGGAAGTTGAACAACTTTTGGACCTCTTAAGTAAACTATTCTGCCCAGGTTGATAGAAAATTGCAGTTAAAGAGATGGGAAAGTCTGAGTCTATGAGTTTATAAGGGTTACTACTTACTGATAAGATTCAGTCTTAGATGGTCAGAAGGCAATGAAAATATTTTCTTAAGGTCAAAGTTTGTTATATATGAATGACATGGTCATGGAAGGAAATGCACAAATTAGATTCTCTACAGAGCTAAGACCCCAAACAAGACACAAAGCAAACTCAAGCTGCTTCTCATAGCAAGAGCAACAATATTAATACTAATACTAATAATTAATAATAATATTAAGGCTTCTTTTTTATTCTCCTGATAATTAAAAGCATTGTATTCCCAAAGTTATGTGTTCATTGTTTGAATGCTTGTGCCAGCATATTTTCTATGCTGATTTTAAATTTTGTGAGTATAATTTTATTTACATTGAAATTCTAAATGCTGGCATAGTGCCTAAACAAATAGCACCTGACAAATGCATTAAATTCATCCTTTATTCTAATATATATTAGATAGCATACTGTATTCCAGGGACTATGATTAAGATAAAAGAGAAAGTGAGGAGCTGAGAATCACAGAGCTCATATTCGAACGAGAGAAAGGTAAATGTGTCACTGCATCCTTCCACAGGAGGAATGAGGGTGATATGATGAAGAATGCTGCTATGTGGGGTGAAAAACTTCACATGGTGTTAGAAGTGTGGCCTTTGAGCTGATTTCTAAAGGCTGAGAATAATCCATTCCAGATAGTAGGTACAACTAAATACCTGCTATGCTTTTCCTGAGGAAACTGTCTCAAAGGCCCAATGGTAAAGGCGCCTGTAAATTCTGACCTTCCATTCAGACCACAATGGCATGCTAATTTATCTTTGTCCTTCAAGAAACATATTTCCAAGATACCTTAGTGGATGCCTAAAACTATGAATACTGCTAAACCCTCTATAGACTTTTTTTTTCCCTATATATACACATACTTATGATAAAATTTAATTTAAAAATTAGAAATCAAAACTAGTGATAATAAAAGTAGAATAATTATAGCAATACCAAAATAAAATTGCTGACATTGCTACTCTAGCAAGTTGGAGTTATTATTAAGTGAAATGGGGGCTATTTGGGCACAAGCACTGAGACACCACAAAGTTGACCTGATAACTGAAAAGGCTACAGAATGCATGGCAGGCAGAAAGCAGATCAGCTTGTATAGGTGGAGCCAAGGAGGATCCAAGCACAGGCCAATTTGGAGAAGCACTGTGCAAGATTTAGACACTATAAAGAGCACACAATTGAAATTTTATGAATTGTTTATTTCCAGAATTTCCCATTAAAATTTTCAGACCACATTTTACATGGATAAAACAAACTGTAGAAATCAAAACCACCATTAAGGGGAGACTACCATACATTGTTGTATCTACTAAGAAGCATATTTTCTTGTTACTATAGATTGTTTTAGAGATACTATTGAGTATATGGAAGATTCTTTTTTTAATAACCTAAAGCTTCAATGATTTGGGAGGTCCTTTTCAATGAGTGACTGAAAATTATAAATATAACATCATTAAATCCCCTCACAAGGCCTTGACAAAAAAAAAAAAAAAAAAAAACAAACAACAAAAAATCTCTTTACCAATTAGAGGGACGAAAGCATATAACATAACATCCATTGCTTCATGAGGAATAATTAAAATTCTCAGATTTAGCAAACAAAATGAAAACCAGTTAAGTTTGAATTTAAGATGAGCCAGGAGTACATTGTGGCATTATTAAGACCCAAATGCAACATGGAATACGCTTATAATAAAAAAAAATAGTGTAGTAGTGTTATTAATTTGAATTCAGATGTAACCTAGTATCTGGTATTGAACTATTAACTTCATAGGCAGTCACTAATTTTTCTGTTTATTGTGGGGGCAGGGAGTCTGCACAAATATCATCTTTACCATAGAGTGGTAAAGAGAGGTTAGGGAAGAATCTTGATATGAGTGACTATTCTCCAAAAATCTTTCACATTTCTTAACACTGAACATTGAAAATAGGTTTGCTGCATGTTACTTTTACAAAGACGTTTGTGTAAATAAATAACATTGAAAGATAAAGATGTTTGCCTCTGTCTCCATCCTGAGGGGGAATTTGAATGTGTTTTGATGGAATGGCCTTATATAATATTGGAATTTCCTAATATTGGTGTTCTTCTCCTCTAGCACATCCTTGTTCACTACCTATTGCTAGAGTGACAAAAATACTGCCTGTCATACCATGAAAAGTCCTTCTGAAGCTCATCTCTTTAATATTGCCCTTAATACATTAATATGTACTCTAATAAAGCTTGTGTTCGATACACACACACACACACACACACACACACAGATCTGTTCCTCTGAAATACCTTGGCTATATTGTGGTTGTTTTTATTTAATTTTCTCAAGAAATCTAAACAATAAAATGTCCATACCCCAAAGCAACAGAAACCACATGCCTTTACCTCAGGAATGGACAGTTGGCAAATGATTAAGGTTATTTTGGATTTTTATAGGTCTTTTGTGTATAAGTCCTACATCACATACAAGATGAATAGCACAAGTCAGATGTGTAGTGTAAATTCTTGAAATCTTAGTATTAGCATTCTAAGATACACATAATAAATGCTTATTACTTGAATGTGTCATTTTCCTTTATTATAATACCTCTTATTCCTGCCTCTCCCGATACAAAAAGCATATGCTCACAAGGTGAAATTCCTTTATAAACTTGAATACTTTTTAGTTTCCTGCAACTCTCTTCTAAGATAGGATTGGCTCTTTTGGAAGGGATGCAGAAAGGCATTTTTTTAAACTTTTTCTTCCTAAGGTTATTTATTTATTTATTTATTTATTTTGCGGTTCTGGGGA
Organism: Glaucomys volans; assembly: GCA_020662805.1. Classification (NCBI taxonomy): domain Eukaryota; kingdom Metazoa; phylum Chordata; class Mammalia; order Rodentia; family Sciuridae; genus Glaucomys; species Glaucomys volans. Next base: position 457,524 of record JAJEJO010001591.1, on the reverse strand, counting down.
TTGAACCCAGCGCCTTGTGCTTGCGAGGCAAGCACTCTACCAACTGAGCTATATCCCCAGCCCTTCCTAAGGTTCTTACAAAAAGCGGGTATTTAAACCCTGAAGAATATAATACCAAGAGTTATATTCCAAGAGGTTTATCTTGCATACAGTGATTCATAAATTTCCTTAGAGAGCCAAAAGGAAAAGCACTCAATTGACCAAGTCTCCCTCTCTCCATTTGCTTAAAAATTTCTCTTTCAAGTAGAGTCTGTTAACTTTCTATTCTGAAGCACACATAAAACAAATTATATTGAGAAATCCAGCATCAAAATGCTCAGCTACCTTATTTGAGTTCTCCAAAGCTCAGTCGTTTGGAACTCTACCAAGATTCCATGATTTTTATCATTTTATTGACTGGATCATGTCTAAAATTATTTGTGCTGAATTTTCTGTCACTGATATCAGTGTTATTGTCATTGTGCAATTTTACCATTTCCACTATAAATATTATATTCTGATCATCAGTAACTGCTTTCTAAGTAGAAAAACTTAAGTCCAATATTTTCTGCAATACTTTCTAATCAACCCTTAAAACTTCCTTTGATATAATGATTAAGGATTACTCAGCATAATGATCTTTTAAAGTAAATCATAGTATCACAATATAACACCACTGAATATATTAAGCTAAATATAATGACTGTGAATCTTAGGTTTATTTTTTCCATAATCTATTTAATGTCCACTTGCGACTGAGCCCAAACCAAAACTAGTTCTGAACAGCTTCCCTCTACAATGCAGAGTCATGCCATTTACTTACAGTTGTTAAAAGCAAGAAAAAAGAATGAGATATTAGACTTAGCTGACCTAAATTTCAAGCTCAAATCTAGAAAGAGCTCAATTTGACCTTTGTGGTAGCATATTCTACACTTTTATATATTTCCTTTCTATTACACATGAATTTCTTCTTTAACATCATTGTGCAAGGATGCTTTGTGTCATAAAACCCACAAATTGAGCAGGATTGCCTAAAAGTCATCTCCCTCTCTTGCAAAGAGTTTTAAATAAATAAATAAGAAACTCCAGTTCTGATTCCAACTCTGACTGCAAGTACACAGGCTTTATTCACTAGCTCATAGAGCTGAGGTTGAAAATAGAATATCAGCTGGTAAAAAAAAACTTTTTAGAGAGTAGAATTTTCCAAAGTCCAGTATTCCTCGTGTTCAGCAAGGATGGATCCAATTTAATTAGTAAAAAATAAATTCTGCAAATAAGCAATGCATTTTTCTATTCTAACTTGAAATAAGAACAATAATATGATTCCTAAAATATTACTATATGTGTTTATAGTTTCACCTCATGCTGATCCACTGTGTAATGTATTCCTTAATTTTAAATCATTCATTTTCCTTCAGAATTTTGAAAACCATGCTGTATGAAAACTGAGAGTGACACATATTGCCTATGGTGTAATTGTTCACTTAAAGTTCTTTATTTTAGAAACCAGATGTCAAATGTTTTTAAATGACTTTTATTACTTGTTCTGATAGAATTAAAAAAGGAGGATAACATATTTTTCTGCTTAGAATGTTATATCCAACCTTTAGATTTACACCAGATGGAAAGGGTTATATGTCTAGTTACTTTTTAAGTATTTATATGTGTTTCAATTATTTCAAAAAACTTCTGGTAGAAACATGGTTGCTTAGTTCAGCATCTTTCTCCTTATTCTCATAGAAAATACGAAAATAGTGACAGAGAACAAGAAAAACAACAACCACACAAAAAACCCTGAGGAATCAATTTTTAAAAAATAACTAGGAGATAGATATGATTTACAGACTAGACAATAAACAAATGGTCTACCAAAATCATGAGTTGTGGCTTAGATCTTGATGATGGAAGTAAAATAAAGAAATAAAGGAGTGAGAGATCCCATCTGCATGACATTACAAAGTACAAAAATATATATGTATATACATAGATATATATATACACATACATATATATGTATACTTTCTGAAGAAGAGAACCCATTCCAATAAAGCAAAAATTGATGCAGAAAAGATGTTCAGAGCTGTTGGTCGAAGCACTGTTCAAGTAAATTTACTTTTGAAAAGCAAAACTAGAGGACTTCCTATAGTATCACCCAGAAATTGCAAAGTCTAACTGTGGAAGGAAAGACCTAGGCAGGAAGGCCACTGGCCCTCAACACATGCATAAAAACACAGAAAGCTATAAAAAAAAATCACTAGGAGAAGGACTAGTGGATGTAGCTCAGTGGTAGAGTACTTACCTACATGTTCAAGGTCCTGGGTTTAATCCACAGCACAGTCAAAAAAAAAAAAAAACCCATAATACTTGAGTAGTCATTATTATTCAATTATGGATAAAGGAAAAAACACAGCATCAATAACAATATAGCATCAATAAATTAAGATGAGGAAAAATGTGTAAACGTGACTGAGCATTAAACCTTACCTTCAGATGAAGAGCATTTATGAGAAAACTATTGCCAAGAAGCAAGGGAAAATATCAAAAATTTACAATTAAACAAACAAACAAACCAAACAGATGAAAGCATTCATATTCTCACTTCTGTAAACCATAAAAACAGAAAAAATGAAGAAATATATGAAGCATTCAATGAAGAAGGAAGGGAAAGGCAGTATATAAAGATTGAACTTGAAGGAACACAACAAAAAATACAGAAGAAAGGACCTTTCTAATAGTAGCAATAATAAAAGATAATATAATTAGAAATAAGACTATCAATGAAGTTAAAATCTTTTAGAAGAAAACTTTAAAATAATCATTTAGAAAACGAACAAACTGGGCTAGAGATGTAGCTCAGTTGTAGAGTGCTCACATAGCACATGTGAGGCACTGGGTTTGATCCTCAGCACGGCATAAAAATAAATAAATAAAATAAAGATATTGTGTCCATCTACAACTGAGAAAAAAAGAAAAGAAAACAAACATGCTATACCCAAACATAAATATTGAACAAATAAAAAAATTCCAGGTCAATTTTATGTAATCTATTTAAGCCAAGACACATTTTTTTCTTAAGTTCATTTAAAAAATTAACATAACCATAAAATACCAACATATTTTCCTAGAGTTATACAGTTTGACTTTTTTTGTAAAATAAATCATAATGTAAATGATAGAAAATCTCTGTAAAAAGAAAGCAAATTATAAGACACTGTACCAGATGTTCAAGCATTTTATTAAGTCTTAAATATTAAATCAGAACATTAGTAGATCATAAATAATCTGATATCAAAAAAATATAAAGTCTAGAAATAGAGCAAGAGCAAATCAACTACTTTATAAGTGTATCATATGCCATTAGTGGAGCAAACAGGAAAATTTAATAAGGTTTTAGGGTAAACACAAGTAACTATGAAAAACAAACAAAAATACATGATAAAATAAAAATATGTATATGTATGTATCACTTCATATTCATGGGTAAATTACAAATAGATAAATGATAATGAAAATTCTAACCATTAAATACTAGAAGGAAACAAGGGAAAAAATAATCTTGGATCATGGAAAGTCTCTAACTCTGATTCAAAATCCAGAAAGCAAAAGAAAATATAACCACAACTAAAATTTAGGAGAAAAAAATATGAAAGGATAAACTAATGATGTGAATGACCAAAACGTTTTAACGATGTCATCCAAAAACAGGTAAATGTCCATGTACATATTCTCCTATAAATTTTGATAGAAAAAGGGGTTTAAAAAAAAATGAACTGTTCCAAATGTATTTCAAATAAAATAGGCTGATTTTGTTCTTGAAACTATGAAAGATGCCTAACCTCATTCTTAATAAGGGAAATGAAAATTAAAATGATACTGACATACTATTTTTATTCTTCAATTTGGTAAAAGTTCAAAAGTATTGGAACCAAATCTGTTGGTGAGGTTTAGAAAACTGGAAAAATTACATCCCTTTGGTCTAATTGTAGAAAGTTCAATAGCCATTTAGATCTTCAGCAATCATCACCCTCTTCAGTCAGCAGTCATCAACACTGGTGCAAAACCCTCTGTCAGCAAAACCATTGGGACTTTGAAAGTTCAAATGATTATTAGCATTTTTAATAATAAATTATTATTAATTAAATTATATGCATTTTTAGGGATAATGCTATTATATACTTCATAGACTATACCACAATATAACCATGACTTTCATATCACTAGAAAATCAATAAATCTGACTAATTTCTTTTTTGAGAGGTTTGCTTTATTATAGTGGTCTGTGATCTAACTCACAATATCTCTATCTTTCATATGACTGACAGTGTAGTAGTTTTCCTTAATCAAGCAGCACCAAAAACACATGAGTAATACATTGTACTATGACATTGCAAGGACTGCAACACCACTAAGAACAGTAATTTTTATGTTCCATTCTAATTTTATCAGACCACCATCTTATATGTTGTCTATCATTGATCAAAACATTATGTGGTGCATGATTACATTTTGTCCTGCATTAATATTTGAAAGAAAGTCATAAACATCAAAACACTCATTCCTAGTACTTAAGATGAATCTTTTAGAATACATCTGTTCAAAATAAACAGTAAAAATAGTCAGAAATTTTAAATTTTATAATAGCCACATTTCACAAAAATAAATCTAAACTAGTAATATTTTGATAATGCATTTGATTTAGCTCATTGTGTACTTAAAATGTCATAATGGCAATATATAACCAATAAGAAACAATCTTAATGAGTTATATTACTTTTTTTTTTGGTACCAGGTGTTCTTAACCTCTGAGCTACATCCCCAGTCCTTTTTTATTTCACTATCCAGTGATTTTATTTAATTATTTTTTATATATTTTATATTGAGACTGATCTTGCTAAATTGCTTAGGGCCTCACTAGGTTGCTGATACTGGCTTTGAACTCACAATCCTCCTGCCTCAGCCTCCTGAAACACTGGAATTACAGGTGTGTGCCACCACACTCCATTATTTTACATTATTTTATATTAATTCCAATATAAAATTTTATACCCCAAGCATATTTCCATGGGTTCATCATGTTTCATGTGCTTAAAAGGTATAAGTACCTAGTGGCTATCAAACTGAACAGCAAGCTGTGGTTCTTGTGTCTTGCTGTGGTCCAGGCAAAAAATGATGAAAGGAATGGCTTCACAGTTTTCTTCCAGTTTTACCTGTGCTATAATGCAGGTTTGTTTTTGACTCAAGAGTTCTAAAATACCCACTGAAACAATGGGCCTCATTGTTTCTACCAAAATAATTATTCCATGAAACAAATATCTTAATTTATGAGATAATTCTCAACTAGGGGTGAATTCTTACTTGAGAGGCAGACAGTAAGTATGGATACTGATTTGTCTTTCAATATCCACATTTCTATATATTTAACATTTTTCCTTCAAAGCAACCTAAACCAACCAAATGCATCATTTACCTTCTTAGTGATATATCTATATTTTTAGCAACAAATGTTCTCTTTATTTATGCATAACTAAAAATCCATTTATGAGACTGCTTTCTTAGCCTGAGTTTTCTGAAATTAAGCCCTAAGGAAAACCAATTTTATGCAGCATTTTATTTCCAATGTTATCTAAGGAAGGAGGAATATAGGGCAAAGAAACCAAGTAGAGTCAGTGCCTACCTAGTAAAGAAAGGATGGACACATTTATCCATCCATCCTTATTACCCATTTACCAGGGTGTTAACATCCCTTCAAGGGTTTTCTGGTTTCTACTTTTAGCCCACACATGGATACATGAGTGCAGAGCACATTCTCTTGGCATCCTGTTCCAACAGTGACATCCAAAAGGGAAAGTGGCCTAGTTGAAGCCAAGTACTATCCAATTCAACTTGTGCTAAAGTGGTCAAAGCTTATAGGAAATGGCTCACCCTCCAGCTGGCAAAAGGAGTTTGAAATACTTTACAAATATTGGGTTCTTTTTTTTTCCCCCTGTAATGTTTCCAAAGTGAATTTAATTTGAAAGTCCTTAAAATAAGGTAGTTAATATATAGAAAGAAGACATTGGAATAAAGGAACAGGTTTGGGGGAGGGAGGAGGAGAGAGAAAAGGAGAGTACTGGAGACTGAGGCAGAGAAATCTACGTTACATGCATTTAGGAATATATCAAAATTAAACCCACCATAATGTAAAACTATAATGCATACTAATAAAAAGTTAAAAAACTAAGACAGTTATCAGATTATTTGGATTATTTCCAGATTTTTACCTCCCTATGAATGTCTAAAATTATTAGTATACAATTTCTTTAAAACTTGTAAGGATCTTCCCACACTGCCCCCATTCCTGATATCCTGGTTTTGTTCCAGCAACCTTAAGCAAAGATATTTCAAGTCCCCAACATGGTAAGGATGCAAAGCTCTGAAAAGAGGGCTGCCAATGTTCGATGGCTTCTGGTTCTGGAAAAACAAAACAAAATAATAACAACAACTAATTAAGAAAGCTCAAGGTTTTCTTTAATCTTCACTTTTACTTTTATTGTATTTTCTGGAGAACTGATCAAGATAAAATGCCTCTCAATCACTTTCAGCATCTAAACTACTATGGGAATAGTTAACTCTTAGCTATATACTTAAGGGTATTGCTGCAGAATTCAACTTACGTTAAAGCTGGCTCCACAGTTTTTCATATCCTAATGGAAGTATCTGATCAAAGAAATTCAGTGTCCTAGAACTTCACACATGTGATGTAGGATTGTTTTGAAATCCACCTCAGTGCCTGCTTATCCTATTTTACTTATATTTTCCTTTTTCGGTCAAATTAGAATAAGCCTGGGGCTTTTGCGATTTGGGTTATAACTTAAAATAATTATTAGAGATGGATGAATGCTAAAATTATTCGTATGCTATGTATTTCTCATTTAAAAGCCATACTTTGATTTAGTGTAATCTTCAATTCAAATTTAATACTAAAATAATTGAAATTGAAGTTTTATTTTAATATTACCACCCCCTTCCTCCTGCCAACACATCAACATTAAAACTTTTATTCTGCTTCTGTCGAGTTTCATCCTGATTGAGGAGGCAGGTAAGTATTGCTCATCTAAGCACAGAGCTTTTGACATTTAAAGTAATTGGAGCAAATGAATATGAGTTTTTTCTAATGCTTCATATATATTATCTTTTCTTTAAAACCCAAACTGCTTATACAATGAGAAGCCTAAATCTTTATGAAGAATACAGTGGGAGTATTAGCAGGTGGAGAATGAAAATAAAATTGACTGAAAGTTGCTTGTCTTTGAATTGCTCAAAAAATATTAAGTGACACTTAAATTTCAGGCCAAGATAAAACTTTTGCCTATTTTTATTCAGCTATCTTATTTTTTTCTGAGCAATTAACAAAAAAACACATGGAAAAATGACAAATCTCTGGCATTATAACTGAATGTTTGGTTCAGTATGTGTGAGTGAATGCAGTTATGTGTGCATGCATGCTGTGCACATTTTTAAGGTTAAATCAGGACAGCTGACTAGAAGATGAGCTCTAAGAGAAAAAGGATATTCAGAAGTAATGAGGTTTGGAATCAGAGGGAAAACCATAGACTTTAAAATCTGTGCATCAGGTCCTTCCTTGGTTTCAGTACCCCTGTAGTCAAAGAGACTAGAGAAGGCAGTGTGAAAAATACTATTTATAGAATATGTAAATGAACTACTTCTTTATCTTTTTCCACCATTATTTCATTGATTCTCTCTCTTACAATACACACACACACACACACACGCACACTGAAGTGCTTTTGTGAAGACAAAATTATCTAGTCAGTAATTTCATAGTTCAAAGAAGAGATAGTTATATGCATTGCTTTTATAAATGTGTTAGTAGAACTAGGCACAAGCTTCTTAAGTATAGCCAGGTGAGTATAATTTTCATATTCTTGATTAGGTAACATATTAATATGTCAATGTTTCTCTGAACCTTAATATAGTTGATATTTACCTTAAATTCCCAAATAAGCAAATGCTGGCACAAGCATGGCTGTGCTGCCTGGTGAGGGCAGAATGCTTTCTATGATTGTCAATGGTATGTTTTATGAGACTAAGAATCATCAGTCCAGGAAATCCGCTAGGACAGGAAAATGGACTAGTGCTAAAGACCAACACACAACTCACAAGCAGTCTACCAGAAAAACACAAATGCAAGGGCTTAATATAGAGCAGCACTCATCTTGAGTTACATGGACAGATATGAAGGTTGGTCTCACTAAAAGGAAAGGAAGGGATATGTCTAAAATGAAAAGCTACAAATGGTTAATATGAAGTTAACATCCTACTAGGACTTCCTATTCTATAGAAGAGAATAAATTATATGTGGTCAAAGCTATTTGTTTTACTTTAAAAATATTCTTATGCAATAGCATGTCTGTACTTGAGGATTCACCAGGGAACATTCCTAAAATAAAATGCCAAATTAAAATTTTATAACAAGCTGGATGCAATGGTGCATGTTTATCATCCTAGTATCTGGGGAGGCTGATGCAGGCAGATCCCAAGTTCATGGCCAGACTCAGCAATCTAGAAAGACCCTCAGTACCTTAGCAATATCCTGTCTCAAAAATAAAATAAAAAGAACTGGGGATGTTATTCAGTGTTAAAGCATTCCTGGTTTCAACCAAGTACAAAAGAGAGAGAGAGAGAGAGAGAGAGAGCGAGCGAGAGAGAGAAAGGTAAGATATTTTCAGTAAAATTCTAGATAAAATGGATAATTAGTATAAAATAAACCACCAATTATAATGCAGACCATGTAGTGCATATAACCACTGAATTGTAGGTCACGATCATACCTCCAGGATTTAAATTTATCAGTAGTCAGTCATGATAGCTTAAGAAACCTGAAGTATTCTTTACTTTTAGGAAATTGATTTGATAATTTGTCTTGATCTTCATTTTTCATAGCATTATAAAATTTAATTTTCTGTTATAAATCTTTCACAGGTTTTAAATTAAACTTTTGCAGGTGTGTCTTACAGAATTAGGTGCATATGAAATCAGAATTATTTGATTGTCTGTTTTCATCTATCAATCAAAGAGAAACTGAGGAAATTCTCCATAAGGAATAAAATCTATTTATATATGGAATAGCTTAGAAAGGTGATTATAATGAAAATATTCTGTGGGAAATTTATAGTTTCAGGAGATTTTATTTCAGAAAAATGAAATTACAAATTGGCAGCTTATAGCAAACAGTAAAATCATATTTTGAACACTATCACTCTCATGGAAGAAAATTAAAATGGCATTATTGAATGTATTTATTAAAAGTTTAGGCATTATTTCCTCTAAGTGATAAACTGTATTACATTTTAAAATGATCAAAGTAATTAATTAGAAAAACATATTATTTTGTCTATTAACATTAGAGAGAAAAATATATCAATGCCATAATATTAAATAACAAAAAGAGATGTAATTGCATATATTCAAGTGTACAATTAAATATATAAATCTTTATATGTGTAATTAAAGTTTGAATTGAAAATTTGATTTGAAATTTTAATGATTTTATATTTTACATGATATATTTCCTATACTGTATAAAGAGTTGAAATTAAAATGTACTTAGTAGAATAATTTATATTTCATTGAATTACTAAAATAAACACCTTAAATTTTTTCTCAGAGACTTCTTTGTTCAATTAATTATTCCTTTAAAAATTTTTTCTGTGTGAAGAAAGGAAAAGCATGAAAACATTTTTCACCATGAAACAATGTAAATATATTTTATTGGAAATGAGGAAAGTTCAAATTAACTTTTTCAATTATGAAAGAAAATTTAAAATGCTTAAATTAAACCTTTTAAAACAGATTAATTGCTTCCTTTTTTTGCCTTAATTCTGTAAGGTTGCCTATTAACCATAGTCTACAAGAAAACGTCTTATTATTGTTAACTCAAGACTTATATTTTTATATTCTTTAGTTTAGTAGAAAGCCATTTAATGAATGTTGGACAAAACTGCAGTAACATACTAAAAAGAAGAAGAAGGAGGAGGAGGAGGAGGAGGAAGAGGAGGAGGAAGAAATCATGCTAAAATTTCTCAAATGCAAAAACGCCACAGCAATATCTTTAAGAGATGGTCTGATATATTTGGATTTTGTTCAAGCAATGAACCTAAATTTGGGTTTATTATTTAAAAAGGTAAAGAATTTGTCAGTGCCTCACTTTTACTTATGAAAAATTTCTCATCATAAGAATGTTGCTATAAACAATAAATGAACATTTATTGAACTTTATTTTTTAACCAAGTTAAAAGATCAAACATAAAGAATGAATTTGTGAAAGTTAAATTAAAATAGTTAACGTATATTGAGTGCATACAATATGTCTGAGGCTCTTCTATAGAGCTTTAATTATGATATTTCTTTTAAAGTTCACATTAATTACCTTAAACTGGTATGAACACTATTTCCAAATTATAAGTGGCGTTGCTGAGGCATAGGGTCTGAGAAACTTGTCAGAGAATGCTAGATACTAGGTGGTGGAGCCAAATTTTAAATCCAAGCAAATTGCTTGTAGAGCACATGAATATTAACAAAAGAGAGGAAATAAAATTCTTAAACAGAAAACAATTTATGGTGGTGCGTAAAGGTATGTAATCTCAGAAATAAATGTATTCATTTTCTTTGATTTAAAAAGTAATTTTAAGCATGAATAAAAGATACAAGAATGTATCATCAGTACTTAAGCCAGGGAACAGGATTTCAAACATTGAAATACAATTATTTACAAAATTATTATTTCTGAGTGATATAAATAGAATAGATGTTACCTTCTATATGTTAGGAAACAGATTGGCTCCAATTTGATGTAATGATTAATTCTGGTAATAAAAGCAAGCAAATGGCCTTTAAAGAATACAGGATTTACCTACTTCCTTTTCCTAGAAACTAAACATTTTATTTAAACTTTGGAAAAGAAAGAAAAAAATACATTTTACTAACAAGCAAAATCAATTTGATGTTCCTTCTTACACTGTTTTGATAAATGGGGATTATGAACCAAAGATTCCTTTTTCTCTCATTATCTTTAATGTAAAATCAGTCATCATCTCTTTTTTCTTGTCACTCTACCTTGAGAATTTCAAAGCACTCAATTTCAATCTTTATTTTAAGAATTCTGAATCTCTTCCATCGTTCTTTTCACTAACAATATAATCCTGTCTGCACTTACAAAATATTGCTGATTTCATCAATTACATTAATTTGGTAACTTAGAGTAATTTTCCTACAGTTATAATCAATTCCTGATTTCTCAGGTACAAATTAAATTTTTCTAAATAACCATAATCAATTTTAATTCATTGCATCCTCAATGTTGCTAACAAGTTTTGAAATTGAATTGCTTCAATTGACCCTACAAAATATTGTGCTGGATTAAAGCTTATTTGAAAACCATCTGCTGATACAGACATATATTTTATATATTAAAATGCACAAACACATACATGTAATGAAAACATCAATGTTATATTTTAACTATTTTTTTCTTATGTAGGCATATAAAAAATATAATACTTGATGTTGACATCAAGGCCTAGTATATCAATTTTATCTATTTAATATATCTAAGTAGGAGTTATAATCAATGTTTACTAAATGTTTATTATAAAATTTCATGAGAATGAAAAGTAAGCTTCTTCTACTGCACCACAGAAAGCCATTAAACAATTGTTAAACAACTAAGAGTATTAATGATTTTGAAAGGTACATATCTTTACACAAAGTATTTGAAAAAGAAACATCAATAGTTTCTTCTAATACAAGTAACTTCTAATATTAGTTACTTCTAATACCAGTTGTAAAATAATGATAAATGAAAATTTCAGGATTTTAAGTGGAGTTATAATACATTGACATAGCAACCATATGATTAAACATTGTATATGAATTGGAAACACACTAGGCCTTTGTTTCTAGAATTTTGATGATTACCACTATTAATAGATCAAATAGCTGTCCGTGTGTTTGTGTGTATGTATGTGTTGCCTGTTAGAATGTTTACTTTCATACTTTTGTTATTACTGAAATTTCAATTCAGTTTCAACTCTGGAAATCTAGGACAAAGAACAGCCAATCTTAAAAGGAATCTCTAGGGTACAACCGTAGGTAACTGCTTACTTTTATTCTTATAATCAGGGACACAATGGAATCAGTAACGCTGACAACTCAGCTTATGCAGGTTTCACGGACACTGTCCAAAACTAGACAGGAAGAGTAATTCTGACACAAGGTATGCAGACTTTTCCTGTTTTCTCCATGTTTGTCCATTTTGCCTTTCTCATTTGATTATTAGTCTTTTTTCAAGGGTGCTAGGTAATCAATAAAGTCAGAAGAGGCAGGAACCCATAGTTAGTTAATCAAGAAAAATACTGTACCATTGAACAGAAGCCTAATGACGTTTTAAATAATTTCTTTGAAATTGTTCACTGAAAATAAATCATCAGTGCTGGAATTATACTTTATACATAGTAGGAGTTGATAATTGTGTGTACATAGTGAGACTGGAAAGTTATAATTTGCTGCAAGAAATTAAATTTCTTTCTATGAGTTAAAATAAACACTAAAAAATGTTAATTTGTTAATAAGTAGCAGCTCTGAGGCTAAAAAAAGGTTGTATCATATTCTAATGTGCTTGTATGTTAAAGATTCATAACATACAAATACATTAAAAAATTTGCAGTTTGTGCATCCTCTTTCTTCAAAATACCCAACATTCTGAATTGCAATATCATAGAGTTTTTTCCTGTTTTAAAAATTTTAAATAGAAACACATTTTTACCTGTGTGTTTTTCTATGTCTGTATGGCATATGTGAGATCCAACCTTGCTAACATTGGCTTGCTAATCACCTCATTCATCCTGTTGTTGATGTACATGAAGATTGCTTGCAGTTTGGAGAAACTTGAAACAATACTACCACCTTGAAAATTTGTTTGCATGTGTTCCAGCAAACACGTATGATTTTCTCTTTGGTACTTACTTCAAAGTAAAATGCTGGCTCATAGTACGGGTACACTTTAACATTTAGTAACTCCTGCAAAATAATTTCCTGATGTAGTCTAGGCACTCTGTACTACTCAGGTAGTTAAGAAAATTCTAGCATTTTACAGCATCACTAACAACCAGCACTGTTCTGTCTTTAGGACTTAATCCTTTTAGGTGGGAAGAAAATAGTATTACTTAGGGTATTTATTTGCATTTATCTTATACTGTACTTTGCTCAAATTAGTGAAAGTGAGTGTATTTCCTTGCCAAACTCTTCTCTAAGACTTATAGAGTACTCCCAGAATTGCTACCACCTTCATTATTAAACAATTAGATTAAATGTGCTATTCACTTACCCTAAATTGTCACCATTAGCCTAAATAGTCAATTTTTCACTCTTAAATTTTTGCTCCTGGGTAGGTTTTGCCTTTGAGTGGTTAGACTAATTCTTCTACAACCCAGTTTGAGAGAATATTTAATTCTATTGCATGCCATTAGACATAACTTACGTTAACAAACAAACATTGCTATATATTTCATTGCTTATTTCATCACAATAAATCATATGTTAACATATTTCAATAAAGCACATTTCAAATTAATTTTCCAATTGCATTACACTTGCATATAATTTATTTATTCAAAATAAAAATTTCCCTGAGCCAGGTGGCACACACCTGTTATCCCAGCACATTGGGAGGCTGAATCAGGATGATTGCAAGTTCAAAGTCAGCCTCAGCAAATTAGTGAGACTCCAAGCGAGTTAGTGAAACCCTGTCTCAAAATGAAAAATAAAAAGGATTAGGGATGTGGCTGAGTTATTAGAGTGGTTCAATTCCTATTTACCAAAAAAATAAAAAACAATAATGATAACAAAATAAAATTTCTAACTTACTTAGAACTCTGTTTTTCTACCAATTACTTAAATCTTCCCACTGGCCCTAAGATAGAAAACAATTACATTATGAAACAAACATTAGTGATAGGAACTGGATGGTGTGATATTCTTTTACAAAACATTATTTTCTAGAATAATAAATATCACCAGAAAAATGTTATATATTATATAGCTTCTAGCTAAATACCATGAACAGCTAAATAATTGATATTTGAATATATTAATTTATAATAGCTATAAAAAAACCCTAAAATATAGATTCCTAATACAAATAAATTCTTATATAGTTGAGCATATTCTTGTGAGACTTAGCCCATTTATAAAACTTCCAGGGATTTCTGGATAATATAGTAGAAATGGATTTAATCTTCATTCATGCCTATCTGATCTCATAGTACACCATATTGAGGACATGCCTTTATTTTAGTTGACCCAGTTTGTCTACAAGTAACTCTCTGTTACCTATACAAGAAAGTAATATTTCTAAACACAAATTACAATATTCTCTACATTTGAAGCAAAATCCAAGTCATTCATTGCCTCTAAATTCCATTACTTCTACTACACACAAATATAAAAATACAAAAAACATATATACATATACACACTAATTTTTCTAAACTACATGTTGAAAATAATTCATAGATTTTGGTTCTTTTGGCTAACATTTCATCATGCCATTTACTTATCATGCTTTTCAGTTATTTACTTCAAAAAAATCCTATCTGCTTTATAAAATTATCTCACACAAAATTGTCTTCAGATAATCAATAATAATTTATTTCATTATTTTATGTGCTTTCTAAAGTTTATATAACATCTAGGACATGTACCTAACAGCATTTTCATTTGTTAATTTTGAGAATTGATTTGTAATTACACACACATGCATATACACACACAAACCTTTCTCTTGAGAGATCAGGTCAGTAGTTCTCACATTTATTAAAATCAATCATGTTGGGAATTCTTTAAGAATACTAATACTGATATCTAAATCCCAGAGATTCTTCTTTAATTTAAGTGGCAGGACCAAGATGCAAGAAGCTTTAAAAATCAGTGTGGGTCTTTCTTATGTATTGTCAGGACACAATCCACTGAAATACACCTATTGTTTTAGAATGAAAGTACTCAAATTACTAGAAAAATGTATTTTCTTTTTATGATTTTTGAAGACTTACTTGAAATATTTGCTCTATTAATAAATATATCTACTTAAGTACATATAATTGAAGAGAATATGGTCTCTTCTTTGGTTCCTCTGACATTAAAGTTTCCCAGTTCATAGATCACATCAACACATATGTTTAGTCACAAAAATAGAGATACAATTAAAAAGAAAAGAAACATACAAGGAAAAACATGGAAACTTCTACCTATGATGAAGTAAAAGAAATTTATTTTCCAGCCTAATATGAAATATGAGTTCTCAATCACCAGAGCTTTCTGACTGAAAAAAAAAAAATGTTAGTGAATCATAGCTAAACGAGGGAAAATCATGACCGAATGTGACATTGTTTGTGAATTGAGAAGATAGAGCTTCTACTACGAGACAGAGAAAGTGGAGCAGTTTATAGAACAGAGCACTGGAGAAAAACTTCAGAGAAGATGGCTCTAGACATCTGCAGAAGGCCTCAGTCTTCAACTGCGGACTTCTTCTGGAACCAATGTTAAGAAAATACCAAAAGACAAGAGAAAAAACTCACCCAACAGAAAGGGTAACGATCACAGGATATAACAGGTAACTGAGAATGGATTCGCTTCTCATAACCCATAAATGAAGAACATTCATAGTTTATGGGAAATTAGGTAGAATAATCAGAAATATTCTAAGTCAGTAATGAGGTAAAAGTAACCCCACCCTAATGTTGTCTCCATGCCTATGAAAGTTCAAATACTGGAACAACCTCTCCAGGACCAAGGATATAAATGTAAAACAGTACAAAAACTTTATGGAGAAAGTTTGGTAGTTTCCTTAAAATGCCCAAGTCATTCTATTTTTAGTTTTTACTCGAGAGAGATAAAACTTTACATCCATACAAAGTATTATATAAGAATTTGGGCCGGGTATCCAAGATGGCGGACTAGAGGGAGGCTGTGTTCCTTGACGCTTTGTAACTCAGGATTCAAACAGAAGGGAGATCAGACCTTCCACACCATCAGCGCACAGAGTCTCCGGCAGAGAGCACCGGCCTGTCGGCCTCTGAGCTCCGGCTGGGAGCACTGGCTTGGCGGTGAGCCCCCAGCACAGAGGCCAGGACTTCCACGATATCTGGTAGAGCATCTCCTGCAGAGAGTACCGGGCCTGCTGAGCCACCAGGTACCAGGTACAGGAATTCTCAGCGGAGGAGCATAGGCCTGTTGCCGCTTGAGTCCCCAGTGGGGAGCTCAGGCCTGCCTGGGCCATCAAGGCAGGCCATCAAGGGCCTCCCTCCCCCACCCCACCTCGATCTAGTGCCTGGGCCCACACCCTGGTCCAGAGGCTAGCCCCCATGCTGCAACTGACCATCTATCAGCACCAGGTTGCCTCTGTCAAGAAGCATTGATTATTTCCAACCAGGAGGTAGTGAGACAGCATCCTTCTTGGGTCACCGCTTAAACAAGCACCTTTCAGGCATCAGGCCATTGGAAATTAAGAGGTTTGAACTGTACAGTATAATTTTATTGTAGAACATTTTTAAATTAGTTGTATTATCACAATTATTCCTAATATACCCACCATATTCCTACCTTTTTCTTTTACTAGTATTCTTATTATTCTATCTTCCTCTTATACATCCATTTCCTTGGAGAATCTCCTTTTTTCTCATGCTGACAACACCTCCACTATTCCTACGACATAGGATCATTTCAATAAAGAGACAGAGATTCTAAAAAAAAACAAACAGAAATCCTTGAAACGAAGGACACAATAAACCAAATTAAAAACTCAATAGAAAGTTTAACCAACAGGCTAAATCATTTGGAAGACAGAACCTCAGACAACGAAGACAAAATATTTAATCTTGAAAACAAACTCAACCAAACAGAGAAAATGATAAGGAATCATGAACAGAATCTCCAAGAATTATGGGACAGCATGAAAAGACCAAATTTAAGAGTTATTGGGATTGAGGAAGGCACAGAGATACAAACCAAAGGAATGAATAATCTGTTCTATGAAATAGTATCAGAAAACTTCCCAAATCTGATGAATGAAATGGAAAATCAAATTCAAGAGGCTTATAGGACACCAAATGCACAAAATCACAACGGATCCACATCCAGGCACTTTATAATTAAAATACCTAACATACAAAACAAAGACAGAATTTTAAAAGCAGCTAGAGAAAAGCATCAGATTACATATAAGGGGAAACCAATACGAATATCAGCAGACTTCTCAGCCCAGACCATAAAAGCAAGAAGGGCCTGGAACAACATATTTCAAGCACTGAAAGAAAATGGATGCCAACCAAGAATCTTATACCCAGCAAAAATGTACCTTCAGATTTGAAGATGAAATAAAATCCTTCCATGATAAACACAAACTAAAATAATTCACAAATAGAAAGCCTGCCCTACAGAAAATTCTTGGAAAAGTATTTCAAGAGGAAGAAATGAAGAACAACAAGTAAGTCAACAAAGGGAGGAATTTCCCTAAAGGAACAGTCAATTAAAGGAGAAATCTGGTTGGGTTAAAAGCCAAAAATATTCCCAGTCAAAATGACTGGGAATACAAGTCATATCTCAATAATAACCCTGAATGTTAATGGCCTAAACTCATCAAAAGACAAAGACTGGCAGATTGGATTAAAAAGAAAGACCCAACAATATGCTGCCTTCAAGAGACTCATCTCATAGAAAAACATGCCCACAGAATGAGGATGAAAGGTTGGGAAAAAACATACCATGCACATGGACTTAGTAAAAAAGCAGGGGTTTCCATCCTCATTTCAGATAAAGCAGACTTCAAGCCAAAGTTACTCAAAAGGGATAATGAAGGATGTTTCATACTGCTTAAAGGAAGCATAAATCAGCAAGACATAACAATCATAAATATTTATGCACCAAACAATGGTGCATCCATGTGCATTAATCAGATCCTTCTCAATTTCAGGAACCAGATAGACCAAAACACAATAATACTGGGGGACTTTAACACTCCTCTCTCACCTTTGGATAGATCTTCCAAGCAAAAATTGAACAAGGAAACCATAGAACTCAATGACACAATTGCAAATTTAGACTTAACAGACATATATAGAATATTCCATCCATCAAAAAGGGAATACACTTTCTTCTCAGCAGCTCATGGCTGCTTCTCTAAAATAGACCATATGCTATGCCACAAAGCTACTCTTAGCAAATACAAAAGAATAGAGATATTACCTTGTATTCTATCAGATCATAATGGAATGAAATTAGAAATCAATGATAAAATTAAAAACAGAAACTACTCCAGCACCTGGAGATTAAATAATATGCTATTGAATGATGCATGGGTAACAGAAGACATTAGGGGGGAAATAAAAAAATTCTTAGAGGTCAATGAGATCAAAGATACAACATACCAAAATCTCTGGGATACTATGAAAGCAGTGCTAAGAGGAAAATTCATTGCCTGGAGCACATTCAATAAAAGAATGAAAAGCAAACAAATAAATGACCTCACATTCCAGCTCAAAGCCCTAGAAAAAGAGGAACAGGTCATCACCAAAAGTAGTAGAAGACAGGAAATAATTAAAATCAGAGCTGAAATCAATGAAATTGAAACAAAAGAAACAATTCAAAAAATTGACAAAACAAAAAGTTGGTTCTTTGAAGAAATAAACAAAATTGATAAACTCTTAGCCACACTAACTAAGAAAAGGAGAAAGAAAACTCAAATTACTAAAATTTGGGATGAAAAAGGAAATATCACAGCAGACTCTAATGAAATACAAAACATAATCAGAAGCTCTTTTGAAAATTTATACTCCAACAAAATAGAAAACCTGGAAGACATCAACAAGTTCCTAAAGGCATATGAGCCACCCAAACTGAATGTAGAGGACATACACAACTTAAATAGATCAATTTCAAGCAAGGAAATAGAAGAAGCCATCAAAAGCCTACCAACAAAGAAAAGTCCAGTCGAGTTGTACAAGATCTTCAAGGAAGAGCTCATTCCAATACTCCTCAAAGTATTTCATGAAATAGAGGAGGAGGGAACCCTTCCAAACTCATTCTATGAAGCTAATATCACCCTGATACCAAAACTAGAGAAGGACACATCAAGGAAAGAAAATTTCAGACCAATATCCCTAATGAACATATATGTACAAATTCTTTAAAAAATTTTAGCAAATCACATACAAAAGCAAAGATAATGCACCATGATCAAGTAGGTTTCATCCCAGGGATGCAAGGTTGGTTCAGCATCTGGAGATCAATGAATGTAATTCACCACATCAACAGACTTAAAGTCAAGAAACACATGATTATTTCAATAGATGCAGAAAAAGCATTTGAGAAAATACAGAACCCCTTCATGCTCAAAATGCTAGAAAAAGTAGGGAGAGTAGGAATGTTCCTTAACATTGTAAAGGCTGTCTATGCTAAGCCCACAGCTAATATAATTTTAAATGGAGAGAAATTGAAAGCATTCCCCCTGAGATCTGGAACAAGGCAGGGATGCCCTCTTTCTCCACTTCTATTCAACATCATCCTGAAACCCTAATCAGAACAATTAGACACACCAAAGATATTAGAGGGATACAAATAGGAAAATAAGAGCTCAAACTCTCCCTATCTGTTGATGACATGATTCTCTATTTAGAAGAGCCTAAAAATTCACCAGAAAACTTCTGGAACTCATAAATGAATTCATTAAAGTAGCAGGATATAAAATTAATGCTCATAAATCTAATGGATTTATTCGTAAGTGATGCATCCTCTTGAGAAAGAAATGAGCAAAACTACCCCATCACAATAGCCTCAAAAAAAAAAAAAAAAATACTTGGGAATCAATCTAACAAAAGAGGTGAAAGACCTCTACAATGAGAACTACAGAACACTAAAGAAAGAAATTAAAGAAAGTCTGAGAAGATGGAAAGATCTCCCACGTTCTTGGATAGGCAAGAATTAATATAGTCAAAATGGCCATACTACCAAATGCGCTATACAAAGTCAATGCAATTCCAATTAAAATCCCAATGACGGGCCTCATAGAAACAGAACAAGCAATCATGAAATTCATTTGGAGGAATAAGAGACCTAGAATAGCTAAAGCAATTCTTATCAAGAAGAGTGAATCAGGGGGTATCACAATACCAGACCTTCAACTATATTACAGAGCAATAGTAACTAAAACAGCATGGTATTGGCACCAAAATAGGATTGTTCAATGGTACAGAATAGAAGACACAGAACCAAACCCACATATAATACAGTTATCTCATACTTGACAAAGGAGCCAAAAACATACAATGGAGAAAAGATAGCCTCTTCAATGAATGGTACTGGGAAAACTGGAAATTCATATGCAGCAAAATGAAACTAAACCCATATCTCTGACCCTGTACAAAACTCAACTCAAAGTGGGTCAAAGACATAGGAATTACACCAGAGACCCTGCACCTACTAGAAGAGAAAATAGGTCCACATCTTATCATGTTGGCCAAGGAACAGACTTCCTTAACATGACTCCCAAAGAGCAAGAAATAAAAGGAATCAATGACTGGGATAGAAATCCCAGGAATCAATGACTGGGATAGAATCAAACTAAAAAGCTTTCTCTCAGCAGAGGAAACAATTAGCAATATGAAGAGAGAGTCTTCAGAGTGGGAGAAAATCTTTGCCACACACACTTCAGATAGAATCTACAAAGTACTCAAAAATCTTTACACCAAGAACACTAATAACCCAATCAATAAATGGGTCAAGGAAATGAACAGACACTTTACAGAAGATCTACAAGCAATCAACAGATTTATGAAAAAATGTTCAACATCCCTAGTTATAAGAGAAATGCAAATCAAAACCACCTTAAAATTTCATCTTACCCCAATTAGAATGTCTCTTATTAAGAATACAGGCAACAATAGGTGTTGGCGAGGATGTGGGGAAAAGGGTACACTCATCCATTGCTGGTGGGATTGCAAGTTGGTGCAGCCACTCTGGAAAGCAGTGTGGAGATTCCTTAGAAATCGTGGAATGGATCCACCATTTGACCCAGCTATTCCACTCCTTGGCCTATACCCAAAGGACTTAAAATCAGATTACTACAGTGATGCAGCCACATCAATGTTCATAGCTGCTCAATTCACAATAGCTAGATTATGGAACCAACCTAGATGCCTTTCAATAGGTAAATGGATAAAGAAACTGTGGTATATATACACAATGGAATATTACTCAGCCATAAAAAAGAAGAAAATTATGGCATTTGCAGGTAAATGGATGATGTTGGAGACTGTCGTGCTAAATGAGATTAGCCAATCCCCAACATCCAAAGGCCAAACAATCTCTCTGATAAATTAATGATGATGTATAATGTGGGATGGAAGGGAGGAAAGAATTGTGGAAGGATAAATAGCAGAGAGGGAAGGGAGGGGTGGGGTCAGGGCAGGGTGGTAAGAATAGTAACAGAATGAGACAGACATCATTGCCCTGTGTACATGTATGAATGCACAGATGGTGTGACTCTACTTTGTGTACAACCAGAGAAACAAGTACTCTATTTGTGTACAATGAATCAAAATTAAATTAATAAAAAAAAAATTAAAAAACAAAAAAAAAACCAAGAAAAAAAAATCTTAAAAAAACTAAAAAAAAAAAAAAAAAGAATTTGGTAGCACTTTTATTTCTATTATCCAAAACTACAAAGAACACAAATGTCTAGCAACAGGTTAATGAAAAACATTATTGCATATTTGTATAGTGAAAATATAAAGGAACAAAGTATTCATTCACAACTAAGCAGGGAAGAATTTAAATATAATTTTCTATATGAAGGATATTAGAAAAATATGATTATATAATTATATTAAAGTTTTTATAAGAAACAGAATCAAAATAGTTGTGTAGTGGGTGTGTGTGTATCTATGTATGTGTGTAAAAGGTATAAATCGACTCATAAGATCACAGAAGCTGAGCAGTTCCATAGTCCATCCTCTTTAGTCTGGAACCAAGATGGCTGATGATAGTGTAAAAAGCCTTGAAAGCTGGAGAACTCAGAGTGCAGATAGCAGTTGAGTTTTGAGGTCCTGAGAATCAGGATCACTGTAGGCAGACACTCAGTCTCGGTTCAGGTGGTAAGTCTGAGAGAGAGGGAATCCCCCACCTTTTTCTTTCATTCATTTCTCTTGAGGAGTAAGATGACTCACACTCAAAATGAGAAGGACAATACACTTTACGTAGTCTATAAATTTCAGTGTTATTTTTTTTTCTGGAAACATTCTTCATAGACATGCCCAGCAATCAGGGCATCCTATGATGTAGTCAAGTTAGTATATAAAATTAGCTATAACAAGTGGTCCAGCCTTTGTCAACTGAATATTCATATTCATTCTCCTTAAACCATGTTTAACTTTAAAAAAAATTAACCTTATAATTCTACCAAACATAATATAATAATCCTTTGTAATACTGAAAGCACACTAATGCTTTCCTCAGAAGAAGAAATAAGGTTCTTGAATGATGATTATTCTTCTTCTTGATATTCCATAACTTAAATATCATAATGTAAATTTAATAAAATTTAAATATCATGATGTAAAGTCAATACATTTTATGCTACATGATAAAAGAATGAAAGAGGGAGAAAACATCTGAGACACACATGCATCCACATATAGATACTTACCTAGATATGTGAACATGCAAAAGGAGGAATATTTTTTATAAAGTACAGTCTTTATTTCTAAAACTGGTCACATGGTTGTAGCAGGTGTTTTAACTATTTTTTTCCACCACCAATTCTGTTTTTCCTTTCACGTCAACAATCATGGCAGCTGGTTGTGTTTCATTAGCAGGGTTGGTGATCTAAAGCTTCATTTCTCAAGGAGTCCAAATGGGTCAAGGGAAACACTCAATTTCCAGGACAGTGGAATCAATGTTACATCTCCTGCTGGAAGCACTTCTCCCTTCAGAAGCTAAACCTCCCGGCTAGGAGAGTACGATTTCTTTGAAATAGGGAGTGATAATTTGATTGAGTGGATCACTAGGGGTAATAGAGATTGGTCCCACTCCCAATTCCAACTTATGATTCTCTTCACTGGACTTAGGAATCCTGAGTATCAGAGAACATTGTTAGTAAAATATATTAGACCCTGACCCAGAGCAACACAGACTTGGAAAATCTTAGCCAGCCCAGCACAATACTGACACATCAGAGTCCTCAAAAGACCACTCAATCATTCAATTAAGGCAGCTGCATCAGGGTGGTGGGTAACGTGGTAAGATTAATGAATTACATGAGCACAGGCTCATCAATATATTTCTTTGGCTGTCCCATGAATTCCTTGATCAGAAACAGTGCTGTGAGACTATATTATAGGTAACTCATTCTATAAATTCACAGATGGTAGTTCTGGCAGAAAAATTACATGCAGAGAAGACAAATCCATATCCAGGGTAAGCATCTATTCCAGTAAGGAAAAAAATGCTGTCCCTTGTATGATGGAAGCTGTTCTAAGTAATCAACCTGTCACCAGGTAGCTGGCTGATAACCTGTGAAATGGTGTCATACCTGAGACTCACAGTTGGTCTCCACTGCTGGCAGACTGAGTAATCTGCAGTGCCAATAACTAGGTTGACCTTGGTAAGTAAAAATCCATATTGTTTTTCCTATGCATAAACTCCATTCCTGCCACGATGGCCACTTTGTTGATGAGCCCATGGGATGATAACAGGGATGGCTGGAGAAAGAGACTGACCAATAATCACAAAAAATGTCATTATATCTACTTGTTTACTGTAGATATACAGCTCTGATGTGGTAACTCTTAGTAAGCATTCATATAGGACACAAATATCTTCAATTTTTGCCTATTTAGAGAATTCTATCCACTTATCTCTTTTTCAAATATCCTGGTCACCAATTTTCCAGTTATGGTACTTTCAAATCCCTGACTACGTAGTTGGCAACAATTTACACATCAGTGAATTGGCATATATCTAGCCTCTTTGCCTTAACAAAGTAAAGAAACAGGAGCACTGTTTAAAATTATTCCTACTTAAAGATTTACTTTACACTGTCCTTCAGGAATGTCCCTGAAAGGGGCTGAAGTACTATCACTACTCACTTTTCACTGGTGCTCAGTATTATGTAGAACCATTTATACACCAGGATGGATTCCTCTTTTCCTTTGCTAACTGAATATGATGAACTCTTCATGAGGCTGTAGTGAAAGATGGGAGAGAGAAGACAGGGCAGAAGTAGAGAGGACCAAAGGGAGTTGGGCCACCTTTTCATGTAATTGTGTCTTTAGGGCCTGTTGTGCTTGGTTACATATATACCACTTCCATGTAAGGACAGAGTGCTGCTCGGAATGGCCAACTTTATGGCTTTGTGGGTCAGAGAGCAATCATTTCAAGATGCAACTCAGATTGCAAGGTTACCAGGTACCACCTAGCTGAGTGATTTTTCTGTTTTAAGGCCTAATAGCAGGCAGCAAGCTGTTACTCAAAAGGGGGGCAGTTATCTGTATGAAATGGCAGAGTTTTGT
This sequence comes from Glaucomys volans, assembly GCA_020662805.1. Lineage (NCBI taxonomy): Eukaryota > Metazoa > Chordata > Mammalia > Rodentia > Sciuridae > Glaucomys > Glaucomys volans. The sequence goes on along the minus strand of JAJEJO010001591.1, from coordinate 432,928 downwards.
TTCAAAATCCTGAGGAACTGTGCTAAGATTCACTCATAGAAATGCCCTAAATGCTCCCATCAACATCTCTATCTGCCACTGACATCTCTAGCATAATTTAATATTTGCAATAGTTTATGGTTCCATTTACATACAATTCTAGATTGTTGAACTTAATCTTAAAAGCATATCAATATTTTTGACACTTAGGGAGGGGAGATAAAGCAAGACATGACACAGTGACTTGGGGGCACAGGAATATTTGGTATGAGAAATCCCAGAAGAAATTGAACTCATACTAAGAATGACATACATGAAGAAAAGGTTTTTTGGATTAAGATTTAGTCTACCAGTTCAATAGAAATTAATCTTATGCATCATTTTAGAAATTATATTTCCCAAGTTCTATTTAAATTATGCTAATTTAAATCCCAAAAGAGAAACCTATGCCATATTAAGGGAGTTACTGTTTTTTCTCCTAAAGGACTCATTATTTGCTCATTTGTTCTGAACAAGGAAATCTTTGTTCTCTTCTACCAACAAGGTAAATGGACAAACATATCATTACATAGTTTCCATCATTCTGGAAAAAGAATCTTTGAAATCCTCAGACTTCTCTTTTGCACTTTGCTGCTTTCTGTGTTTGAAAGTTTCTCATCATTACTAGGTCAGATTATCTTTCAATACCCAGTAGAGCTTTTATTCCACATAAAACCTCACCTTCGAATGACATGTCACTGGTCTTATTACCCATAATTGCTACTACCTCTCAAAATAAAATTAAGAGGTTTAATAAATCTTTAATGATTGTGTAAATGCAAAGAGCCAGACTGCACAAATTTTTTCTTTGACTCTCTGTTTATTTCTTTCATTTGAAAATTATTTTATATTTATATTATATTTACATGAGGTGGAAATCTCCTTTAAGAGAAAAAACAGATCAGTGGAGAATTGCATGTTTTCCCAGTCAGTACTTAACACTTGTTCTTACAGTTATTAAGTAAAACAACTCAGAAAAATACAATAATTTCTAATTATGGCAAAAGCATTTTTAACATTAAAAAAATTAAAATTAAATTAAGGAAAAACACACAGTAAAAAGCAAAATGTGAAGGTGGACTCTATTGAAAGATTGTTTTCCATATGCTTCAAATTGTGATATTATATGTAATACAAAAAAGGAAACATTTTCTTCAAATGTTTTAAAAACCATAGAAGTCATCATTTAAAAGACTAAAAGATTTAGGACAAATGATTTTGACAATAATCTTGAAAAGGCTTAAATAAATGAAAACACATTCGTGAACTTAAAGTCAGAAGATTTGAGTCTATGAAATAAGATGCAGTTATATATCAATTCAAGTATTTTATCCACAATGCTAAACTGTATTTGTCTTCTAGGAATAATATTCAAAAAAGTGAGGTGGCTAATAAATATATAAAGCTTTCCAGATGGCAAGGATTTTCACTGAGACTTTGTACTTCTACTATATTAGTAATATCAGATCTGGTTATTAGCACCATATGTAGGTGATAAAAATGAAGCTTATGATCATAAAATAAATAATACCAGAAACAATTTATTAATATTAGATTCCACGCATAGGCTTTACATCTCCAAACCATAAGCACATGGGCAGGGAGGAGCTGGAGAGTGTTGTGGAGCATGTGAAGGAAGCAAAAGAAGAGAAATGCACCTGTGCATTAGGTGCAGTGTGGGCAAAATGGTTTCAGTTAGTGTTGCTGTGAGCCTAGATGCATTTGTTCCAGGTCTTTTAATGTATTGTTATTGTAATACTTGAGGGAGAAAGAGAGAGAAAGAAGTTCAAGTATCCCTGAAATGTTTTATCAAGTGAAGAGAGATCAATCAAATGTTTATATATTATTATTATAGTCTATATATTATTAATAATAATAATTATGTATAATAATTATTATATAGTTAATAATTATATAATTATTATAAATGATTATATATTAATATATAATCAAATTATTATATGTATTCTCTATTATTGGATGGTAGAAAAGCAGCAAAGATTTAAAAAAATGTCAAAAAAAGGGGCTGTTAGGGGGTTCAGTACTCAAGGAAATCATGTACTCTTGTACATGCTTAGCAGCTCTCAAGTGCAACTTCTTGGAATTCATCTTATCACATCTGGGAGGCAGAAGTATCACAGATTTATAATTATATTAAGAGTTCTTACTTAGGAAAAAGGTCAGATTGTGTAAAATTGTTTAAAATGGTGGTGGATTTGTAGTATCATTTTTTTTTCATAATGATGTTATAAAACTGAAGGTGTGGTTATTTTTTTTTTTCGCTATTACTTTTCAAGTTCAGTTAGATATGCCCTCTGTACCACCCAGGTCACCAGGCTAGAATTGATTTTTGGAATTCTAGCTCTGAATTTCCCTGAAATGTTTTGCCAAGCAGAGATCAACAAAATGTTTATATACTCTGAGGTGGTACATAAATAGTACAAATGAAAAAGAAGGGAAGGGAAGGGAAGGGAAGGGAAGGGAAGGGAAGGGAAGGGA